>JAREIK010002178.1:685727-709165 GCA_029783825.1 Sapria himalayana | reverse complement strand
TCAATCTCTTTGCTATTTGTATGTCTATCTGTCTGTCTATATTTCTGTGTATATACCTATCTATTTATTACTTATATTTCTATCTGTCAATAATCTATCTGTCTATCCATCTATATGTTGTATCTATTTATCTATTTCTCTATCTATCTATAATCTATATTTCTTTCTTTATGTCTATCAATCTATATTTAACTATCGATCTATCTACCTATATTCTATATATCCATCTATCTAACTATTTCTCTATCTGTCAATCTATCTATCAATCTATCTATACATATACATATCTATATATATATATTATTGTTTATATATGTGTGTATCTATCCAAATATCTATCAATCTATCTATTCATCATCTATCCATCTATCAATCTATTTATCTATCCTTCTATCTATTATCAATCTCTCTTTCCAATCTTATACTCAATCTATCTGTAATCTATCCATCTATATATCCATCATCTATCCATCTATCTATCTACTATCTATCATCAATCTATCTATCTATCTATCTATCCATTAGTTTATTCATCTTTCTATCCTTTTATCTATCCTTCTAACTATCTGTCAATATATCAGTTTATTTATCTGTCTATCTATTCATCTATCTATATCTCAATCTATCCTTTTATCTATCTGTCTATCTATCTACCTAACTATCTGTATATCTATATTTCAATCTCTCTCTCTCTTTCTATCTATCTTTTGATATGTCATAGTATTTGTATGTATGTCTGTGTATCTAATTGTTTTCTATTTTTCTTTCAATCTATTTTGCCTATTTGTCTGTGTAAATGTCTATTTATCTATTTATATGTTTGTATATCTATATGTCGGTCTATCTTTCTCTCTATATATCATCTATCTTTCTATCTGTCTAAATCTTTAACTATATTTCACTCTATCTTTATTACTGTTTATCTATCTGTTTGTCTATCTTTTTTATCTTTTTATCTATCTGTCTATCTATATGTCTATGTATTTATCTATCTATCAAGCTATCAGTATATCTATCTATTAGTCTATCTATTAGTTTATCTATATATTTTTTATCTATCAGTCTATTTATCTATCTATATATCTATCTATCTATTTGTCAATATTTCTATCTATCTGTTCATTTATCTATCCTTATAACTATCTATTATATAATTATATCTTTCTATCTGTATTATTTTTTGTCTTTCTATATGTCAGTTTATTTGTTTGTATATTTATATGTCTATCTATCATTCTATATATCTTTCAATATCTTTGGCTATTTGTATGTCTATCTGTCTGTCTATATTTCTGTGTATATATCTATCTATCTATTTACCTGTATTTCTATCTGTCAATATATCTATCTATCTATCCATCTATATGTGTATCTATCAATTTATTTCTCTATCTATCTATAATCTATATTTCTTTCTTTCTATCTATCAATCTATTTATTATCTATCAATCTATCTAACTATATTTCCATATATCCATCTATCTAACTATTTCTCTATCTGTCAATCAATCTATTAATCTATCTATTTATATATATATATATATATATATATATATTTATTTATTTATTTATTTATTTATATTATTGTCTATATATATGTGTATCTTTTCCAATATCTATCCATCTATCTATTAATCAATCTATCCATCAATCTATCCATCTATCAATCTGTTTATCTATCCATCTATCCATCTATCTATCCTTCAATCTATTTATCAATCTATCTTCCAATCTTACCCTCAATCTATCTGTCAATCTATATGTCAATCTATCCATCTATATATCTATCAATCTATCCATTATCTATCCGACTATCTATCCATCTATCAATCAATCAATCAATCTGTCTATCTATCCATCAGTCTATTCATCTATCTATCCTTTTATCTACCCTTCTAACTATCTGTCAATCTATCAGTTTATCTATCTGTCTATCTATTCATCTATCTATATCTCAATCTATCCTTTTATATATTTGTCTATATATCTGTCTAACTATTTGTATATCTATATTTCTATATCTCTTTTTCAATCTATCTTTTGATATGTTAGTGTATTTGTACGTTTGTCTGTGTATCTAAGTGTTTTCTATTTGTCTTTCTATCTATTTTTCTTTCTATCTATTTGCCTATTTGTCTGTGTAAATGTCTATTTATCTATTTATATATTTGTATATCTATATGTAGGTCTATCTGTCTAAATCTCGGTCTATATTTCTTTCTATATTTATTACTGTCTATCTATCTACTTGTCTATCTTCTATCTTTTTATCTATCTATCTGTCTATCTATGTGTCTTTGTATTTCTTTATCTATCAGGCTATCTATATATCTATCTATTAGTCTATCTATTAGTCTATCTATTAGTCTATCTATATATATATTTATCTATCATCCAATTTATCTATCTTTATATCTATCTAAATGTTTGTCGATATTTCTGTCTATCTGCCTATCTATCTAATAACTATCTATTATATAATCATATCTTTCTATCTCTATTATTTTCTGTCCTTCTATATGTCAGTCTATTTGTTTGTATATTTATATGTCTATCATTCTATATATCTTTCAATCTCTTTGACTATTTGTATGTCTATCTGTCTGTCTATATTTTGTGTATATATCTATCTATCTATTTACTTATCTTTCTATCTGTTAATAAATCTATCTGTCTATTTATATGTCTATCTATCTGTCTATATGTCTTTTATCTACTTGTTTATCTATCTATCTATTTGTCTCTCTATCTATCTTCCTATCTTTCTATCTATCTAGCTATCTATCTATCTATCTATATATCTATCTATATGTCTGTGTATTTAATTGTCTATTTATATGCCTTTCTCTATATATCTAACTATTTGTGTATCTATTTGACTATATGTCTAAAAATCTATCTATCTATCTATTTATGTTTATGTCTATCTATCTATATGTCTGTCTATATGTATATCTATCTATCTCTCAATATGTATATCTATTTATCTATCTAATTATTTGTCTATTTATTTGTCTATCTATCTATCTCTCTATCTATCTGTATGTCTAACTATATGTATATCAATTTATCAATCTATCTGTTTATCTATCTCTCTTTCTATCTATCATCATTCTGTCTATCTATCAATTAATCTATCTATCTATGTCTCTATCTATATGTCTATCTATTTGTCAAACTATCTATCTATCTATATATCTATTTATCTATCTATCTATATATATATATATCTATCTATCTATCTATCTCTTTCTCTAAAAATTTGTTTATATAAAAGTTTATTTATCTATTTATCTATCTATTTATCTATAGGTCTATCTATATGTATATCTATCTATCTATCTATCTATTTTTTTATCTATCTATTTTTCTATCTATCTATCTATTTATCTATTTGTGTAACTATCGGTCTATCTATCTATCTATAAATTTATCTATCTATATATCAATCAATCTATCTATCTTTTTATTTTCTTATCTATTTATCTCTATATCTATCTATTTATCTATCTGTATGTCTATCAATCTTTATATCTAGCTATTTATCTATCTATAAATCAATCTATATATTTGTTTATCTATCTTTCTATCTATCTATTTATTTGTTTATCTATTTGTCTATCTATCTAAGTATCTATCTATCTTTATATCTATATGTATATCTTTTTATCTATCTATTTATCTATCTATGTAACATTTTAAATATATAAATGTCAATTTATCTTTTTATCTATCTGTCTATCATTCAATCTATCTATCTATTTTTCTATTTATCTATCTATATATCTTTCTTTCTATTTTTCTATCTCTCTTTCTATCTATCTGTCTATCTATTTGTCTATCAATCAATCTATTTATCTATCTATCTTTTTGTCTATATATCTGTCAAACTATATTTTTATTTTTCTATCTATCTCTCTATCTATCTATATGTCTATATATCTATCTATTTAATTATATATCTTTGTATCAATATATCTATCTATCTAATTGTATATCTATCTATCTGCCTGTCTGTCTATCTATTTGTAAATTTATTCTCTATATTTATTTGTCTATCAATCTATTTATCAATATGTCTATCTATCTATCTAATTATCTATCTATCTATTTAACTTTCTATCTATCTATATGACTATCTATCTGTCTATCTATCTTTCTATATATCTAAATATCTATCTCTCTATCTATCTATATGTCTATATATATGTCTATTTAATTATATATCTTTATATCAATATGTCTATCTATCTAATTGTATATCTATCTATCTGTCTATCTATCTATTTGTAAATTTATTCTCTATTTTTATCTGTCTATCAGTCTATTTATCAATATGTCTATCTATCTATCTAATTATCTATCTATCTATATAACTTTCTATCTATTATTATGACTATCTATCTATATTTCTATCTATCTAAATATCTATCTTTCTATCTTTTTGCATATTTATTTATTTATCTATCTATCTATTAGACCATCTATCTAAATATTTTTTATTTGTATGTATATCTATCTATCTATCTTTCTATCTATCTATCAATATGTATGTATGTGTGTGTGTGTGTGTGTATTTTTGTCTATATATCTATCTTTCTGTCTGTCAATATGCATATCTAATTATATATCTATCTATCTTATGATCTATATATTTATCTATCTATCAATATGTATATATTTCAATCTATATATATTTATAACAATCTATATTTTTGTCTGTTAGTCTATCTATCTGTCTATCTATCAGTCTATCTATCTATCTTTATATCTTTATATCTATTTATTTTTTTTGCTGTCTTTCTTTCTATCCTACTAGCTATTTATTTATTTATAAATCTATCCTTCAATATGTCTATCTATCTATTTATCTATTTGTCTATATCTATATATTTTTCTATATGTCGATTTATCAATATGTCTATCTGTCTATCTGTCGATATGAGTATTTGTTTATATCTCTATTTATCTATTTATATATCTATCTATATATTTGTCTATTAGTCTATCTCTATCAATTTTAGTATATATATATTTATCTATATATTTTTTTATCTATTTATCTATCTATTTAATATTCTATCTATCTATCTATATGTTTGTCTATCTATCTATTTAACTATTTATTTATCTTTTTTTCTATCTATCTGTCTATTTATATATATGTCAATCTATCTATGTATTTATTTGTTTATCTGTCTATCAATCTTTATATTTATCTATATTTTTATCTATTTATGTTTCTATCTACTTATTTGTTAATCTATCTATATATTTATCTATTTATCTATCTATTAATATATCTATCTATTTATCTATCTACGTGTCTATCTATCTATCTATCTATCTATATGTCTATATGATTTTCTATCTATCTATCGATCTATCTGTCTATCTATCTGTGTGTGTGTGTGTGTGTGTGTGTGTGTGTGTATCTAGTTGTCAATCTATATATCCTTCTATGCTTTTATATATCTATTTATCCTTCAATTTGTCTTATCTATCTTTTTGTCTAACTATTTATCTTTCTTTTTATCTATCTATATATTTGTCTATTAGTCTATTAGTCTATTTATCTATATGTCTATCTATCTATCTATCTATATATCTATCAATCTATATGTCTGTTTGTCTGCATAACTTTCTATCTATATATTTGTCTATCTATTAATTTGATATCTGTCTATCTATATGTATATATTACTATGTTTCTATCTACCTATCTGACTATCTATTTATTTGTCAAAATGTATATCATCTGACTATCAATATATATTTTTTATATTTATATTTGTATATTAGTATATTTGGCTATTATCTATTTATCAATCTATCTTTCTGTCTAAATGTCTATCTATTATCTATCTATATATCTATTTGTTTATTTGTCTATCTTTATATCTATCTATTTATCTAATTGACTATCTGTCAACTATTTATGTATTTTTTTTTATATCTATATGTCTATATATCTATATATTTCTATATATATGTGTGTCTATTTATAAGTCTATTTTTTATATGTTTATCTATCTATATCTATTTTTCTATTGGTCTATATATATATCTATGTCTATCTTTCAAAGATCTTTCCATATTTCTATCTATCAATTTATTTGTCTATTTGTCTATGATTTATCTTTTTATATTTATATCTATCTATCTATCTTCCTATCTATCTTTCTATCATTTTGTCTATATTTCTATTTTTCTATCTGTCTATCTTTTATAAATCCATTTTAATATTGTTTTCTACCTATCTATTTATTTGTCTATCTATCAATTGTTCTAGATGTTGATCCTTCTATCTATCTATCTATCTATATATCAAACTATTTATGTGTCTATCTGTCTATCTCTCAAACTATATATATATATATATATATATATATATATCTTTTTGTGTCTATATATTTATCTGTCTTTCTGTATATCTATCTCTCTATGTGTCTATCGATATTTATATCTATCTATCATCTATCTTTTATTTATTAATCAATCAATCTATCTATCTATCTATCTATTTATCAATCTATCTATATATCTATTTGTATTCCTATCTATCTATCAATTTATTTGTCTAACTAACAATATGTCTATCTATCTATCTAACTGTTTATCTATCTATTGATCTATCTATTTGTCTATTTGTAAATTTGTCTATATGTCAATATGACTATCTATATTTTTGTCTATCTATCTATTTATCTATTTATTTTTTTATCTATCTTTTTGTCTATCAATTCTAACTATTTGTCTATGTGTATATCTATTTGTATATCTATTTGTATATCTATTTGTCTATTTATCTATCTATTTATCTATATATTTTTTTTATTTATCCACTTATTTATGTATTCATGTGTCTATTTGTCTATATGTCTATCAGTCAATCTATCTATCTATATTTCTAACTATATATTTAACTATCTACATATCTACCTATCTATTTATCTATCTTTCTATATATCTATCTATTTATCTTTCTATCTATTTATCTATTTATCTATTTATCTTTTCTATCTATGTATTTATCTATATGTCTATCTACTTATATATCTATCTATTTATTTTTCTATTAATCTATATATCTGCCTATCTATCTAATTGTGAATTTATCTATTTATCTATATGTGTCAGTGTGTGTGTGTGAGTGGGTATACATCTTTTTAATATTTTATTTATTTATTAATCTATCTGTCTATATATCAATCTATCTATCTATTCTACCTGATTATTATCTATTTGTCTATCTATCTATCTCTCTATTTTTCTATTTGTCTATCTGTCTATCTCTTTATCTTTCATTCAATATATATCTTTCTATATTGTTGTCTATGTATCTATCCTTCTATGCTTATATCTATATATCTTTTTATCCTTCTATTTGCCTATCTATCTATATTTTTTTATATCTTTGTTTTTTTTTCAATCAATCAATCAATTAATCAATATATCTATCTATTTATTTTTATTTTTTGTTTTTGTCTAATTGTATATCTTTCTATTAGATAATAAATATATGTCAATATGTCTATTTGTCTATTTATCTATCTCTCTATCTCTCTATCTATATATCTATCTATATATTTATCTATATGTCTATCTATCTTTCTATTGATCTTTGTCTATCTATTTGTCTATCTATCTATCTAAATATTTTTAATTTGTCTATATCTATCTATCTATATATTAATATATCTGTCTATCACTCTATCTAACTATCTATCTATTTATCTTTCTTTCCATTTCTTTGTCTATTTGTCTATCATCTATTTATCTATATATCTATCTATCAGTCTATTAGTCTACTTGTATATCTATCTATTTATCTTTGTATCTTTTTATTTATCTATCTATCTACCATCAATCTATCTTTCTATTGAGCTATCTTTCTTTCTATGTATGTATCTATCTGTCTATTTATCTATTTTCTATTTGTCTATCTGACTATCTCTATCTATCTATTTGTCCTTTTGTCCATCTCTTAATATTTATATCTATCTATCCATCTATCTATATGTATATCTATCTATGTATTTATCTATATATTTTTCTATCTATCTATTTATTTATCTCTCTATCTATCTTTGTGCCTTTCTTTCTATCTATATGTCTATCTAACTATCAATCTTTCTATTTGTTTATCTTTCTTACTTTCTATTTGTCTATTTGTCTATCTTTATGTCTATCAATCTAAGTTTGCACTTGTCTATCTATCAATTCTATCAATCTGTCAATCTGCCTATATTTTTAGCTATCTATCTATTTTATGGTCTCTCTATCTATCTGATTATCTCTCAACCTATTTATCTCACAATATGTATTTGTATGTATCTATCTATTTGTGTTTATATATATATATATATATATCTATCTGTCTATATATATATATATATTTGTCTATCTTTCTTTCTATGTATTTATATGTTTATCTATATTTTTGTCTATTTGTCTATCTATTTATCTATATATTGAACTATCAATCAATCTGTCTATATGACTTTATGTCTATCTATCTAATTATTTTTCAATGTGTCTATATATCTATATAACTAACTATCTATCTATATATCTATTTATCTTTATATTTATCTATCTATCTATTTGATTATCTATTTATGTGTAAATTTGTCTATATATCAATCTATCGATATGCATTTTTATTTATATATGTTACTAAATATCTATCTATCTATATATGTATGTATCTATCAGTTTATTTATCAATCTATCTATATAGCAATCTATTTATCTTTTTATCTATTTATCTGTATATCTTTCAATCTATCTATTTATCTATCTACTATCTATCTATCTTTTATTTATATATCTATATATCTATTAATCTATCTAATTATCTATCTATTTTTATATATATCTATCTATTTGTTTAAACATTTATATATCTATTTATCTTTTTATCTATCTATCTATCTAACTATCTATTTATCTATTATATATGTCAAAATATCTATCTATCTATCTGTTCTATCTGTTCTATCTGTCTATCATCTATTTATCTTTTTATCTATCTATCTATCTATTAGTCTATTTGTTTATCTATTTATCTCTCTATCTATCTATATTTTTTTCTATCTATCTATCTATCTATCTATGTTTTTATTTGTCTTTCTATCTTTTTGTTAATTTGTCTATTAGTCTATTAATCTATATATGAATATTTCAATATGCATATCTATCTACTTATCTATCAATCTATCTATCCATCTATATATATTTGTCTAACTGTCTATTTTTTATCTATGTTTCTGTATATCTATCTATCTCTCTCTCTCTCTGTATTCTTTTTATTTCTATGTATTTTTCTATCTATTTATCTCTTTCTTTGTCCATGTATCTTATGTCTATTTATCTTTCTATTTTTTTTCTATTTATTTGTCTTATATCTATCATATTCTATTTGTAAATCAGCCCATCAGTCAATTAGTCTACCTGCCTATTTTTGTATTTATCTATCTATCTATCTATCTATCTGTCTATCTGTCTATCTATCTATCTAACTAACTATCTGTCTATCTATATATATATCAACCTATGTCTATCAATATGTCTATATTTTAAAATGCTTATCTATTTATCTATCTGTCTATTTGTCTATCTATCTATCTATCTATTTATATTATATCTATTTATCTACCTATCAATCTATCTATCTATTTGTTTATCTATCTTTTTTGTTTATTTATAAATTTACCTATCTATCTATTTGTGTATCTATCTTTCTATTTATATGCCTATATGTATATCTATCTATCTATCTATGTGCTTACCTTTATATTTGTCTATCTGTCAAACTATATATTTATTGACATATCTTTTTTTCTATATGTCTATCTATTTATCTATTTGTCTATCTATCTATCTAACTATCTATCTCTCTATCTATTTATATATTTGTATTTTTGTCTATCTGTCTATATGTCTATTTATATATATATCTATCGGTATATCTATTTATCTGTCTAGCTATCCATCTATCTATCATTCTATTTTTATCTCTATATATCTATCTATCTATCCTTCTATCTATCTATCTTTCTATTTGTTATCGATATATCTATCTATCTATCATTTAATCTATATGTCAATCTATCATTCAATCTATCCTCCTATCTATCTATGTATCTTTTTTTTTCTATCTATCTATCTATTTGTTTATCTTTCTATCTATTTGTCTATATATCTAGATATCAATCATTCTATCTGACTATTTGTCTATCTCAATAACTATATATATATATATCTATTTGTTAATCTTTCTAAATGTTTTTCTATCTTCTTGTGTATCTATCTGTCTGTCTATTCATCTTATTATTTGTCTATCTATTTATTTATATGTATATCTATCTGTCTATCTATCTATTTGTATATTTCTATCTTTGTATGTGCCTATCTACCTATCAATATCTATCTATCTATCTATCTATCTGTATGTATGTCTGTCTATCTGTCTATCTATTTATCTATATGTATATCTATTTATTTATCTTTCTCTATTTTTGTATCTATATATCTGTATATCTTTTTATCTGTCTATCTAACTCTATGTCTATATATATGTCGATCTGGTAATCTATCTATCTATTACTATTTTTCTATCATCTATATGTCTATCTATTTATCTAGTTGTCAATATATATATATATATCTATCTATCTATTTATCTATTTATTTGTCTATCATTTTATCTCTGTATCTATCTATCTATATGTCTATTTATCTATCTATTTATCTATCTAGTTTTGTGTATATTGATCCTTATATGCTTCTATCTAACTATCTATTCTTGTATTTGTATATCTATATATTTGTCTATCTATCTACTATCTATCTCTATATTTGTTTTTCTATCTACCTTTCTATCTTTCTATCTATCTTTCTATTTATCTATTTTCCTATCTATCTATCTATCTGTCTATTTGACTATCTATCTATCTGACTATCTATCTATTTATCTGTCTATTTATGTATATGTCTATATATATGTATATCTATCTATCTACATATCTATCTATTTATTTATCTATCGATCTATCTATCTATCTATTTGTCTTTCTGTCTATCTATTTGTCTATATATTTATCTGTCTATTTCTATATCTATTAATATGTATATTTGTCTCTCTCTCTTTCTATTTGTCAATCATCCTATTTGTTTATCTATCTATCTATCTATTTTATTCTCAATCAATCTACTTATCTATCTATGTATCTGTCTATATATTTATTTGTCTAAATATCGATATGTCGATCTATCCATATATCTTTCTATTTATATATCTTTTGTCTTTTTGTCTTTTTGTCTATTTGAATATATATATATATATCTATATCTATATCTATCTATCTATTTGTCTTACTATCTAAATGTCTATATGTATATATGTTTATCTGTCTAACTATGTATATGCCTATCCTCCATTTGTTCTGTCTGTTTATCTATCTAGCTATCCTTCTATCTATCTACATTTTTATTTGTCTATTTAAATATTTTTTAACAATCTATCTGTCTATCTATCTATCAATATTTCCTTCTATCTATCTATCTATCCTTCTATCTACATATCTATATTTTTGTTTATCTGTCTATCTATCTAGCTATCTATTTATCTTTATAGATATCTATCTTTCTATCTATCTATATCTATATTTATGCCTATTTTTCTATCTATTTATCTGTCTATCAATGTATCTATATGTCTATTTATCCATCTAATTATATATCTATATGTTTATTTATATGTATATTTATCAGTCTATGTATCTTTTTGTATATCTTTCTATGTGTGTATTTGTCAATCTATCTATTGGTCTATTTGTTTATCTTTATTTTTTATGTCCATGTGCCTATCTACTTATCTATATATCTATCTATCTTTCAATCTATCTATCTATCAGTTTGTCTATCTATCTATATATCTATCTATCTTTATGTCTATTTAAATATTTATCATCTCTTTATCTATGTATTAGTCTATCTATATACCTTTATATTTGTTTATTTAACTATTTGTTGGTCTATCTATCTGTCTATCTATCTCTATATCTATTTGTCTATCTATCTATGTATCTTACTATCTATCTATATTCTATCTATTTGTTTATATTTATGTCTACCTATCAGTTTATCTATTTGTCTATCTATCTGTCTCTCTATCAATCTATATGTCTATCTATCTATCTATCTCTCTATTTATCTATCTATCTATTTGTGTATCTATCTAATTTTTTATATTTGTTATCTATCTTTCAATCAATAAATCTATCTATCTATATATCGATATTCTGCAGGTCTATTTGTCTATTTCTCTATCTATATATCTATTTATCTATATGCCTATCTATCAATCTTTCTATCTATTTCTATTTGTCTATCATCTATTTGTCTATAAATCTGTCTATCTATCTATTTGTCTATCTATCATTCATTTTATTTGCCTATCTTTATATCTATCTGTCTGTCTATCTATCTATCTAATTGTCTATACATTTATCATTCTATGCTTCTATTTATCTATCAATCTATCCTTGTATCAGCATATTTATATATTTGTCTATATATCTATTATCTTTATATCTATCTATCAGTCTATATATCTATTATCTTTATATCTATCTGTCAATCTATATATCTATTTGTTTATCTATCTATCAGTCTATCTATCTAAATATCAATTTGTCTATCTATCTATCTATCAATGTCTATCCGTCTATCTATCTATCTCTCTCTTTGTCTATTTATTTATTTATCTATTTGTCTAATTGTCAATCAATCTATTTATCTACTATCTATTATTTGTCTATCTATCTATCTATCTTTCTATCTTTCTATTTGTCTATCTATTTGTCTATATGTCTATCTATCTATCCATCTATCCTCTATATTCTAACTAATTATTTGTCTAACTATCTATTTGTCTATCATTTATCTATCTATATATCTATCTATCAGTTATTTTCACTACTAAAAATCATTGAATTACCGACCAATTCTTTGGTCGGTAAACACTATATAATGGTCTGTAAAACTATTTACCAACCATTTACCAACATAAATATTTAGTCACAATTTTCTAGCTCGATAATTATTTTGCCGGCAAAAGTCCATTTGGTCAGTAAATTACCAACCCATTTACTGAACATTTACCGACAAACAAATTCCAACTATTTTTTGACTCTTTAACGACCGAAAAAATTTGGCCGGTAAATAGTCTCCATCTTGTCGTTAAATAACGACCAAATTGCAACAAAAAACCGACCAAAATTTTTTAATATAATAGATAGGTATATGGTCTAAAATTGGTCGGAAAATTAACTTTTAAATATTTTTTTTAGGTTGATATCTTGCTTATATATATATATATATATATATATCAAAACAAAAGAAAAGTACAATAGTGCATGGATATTATATAAAGAGAGTAAAAAATAATTTTAAACAATCAAACTAATATATATAGTAAAAATGTCAAAAGGAAATAAGACATTAATTCCCAAATCCAAGTATATGCCATAAAAAAAGTATTTAATACACTCAATCATCCACCCTAGTGTCATCATCATGATACTGATATGAATCTGGTCCATATGGTGAGATGCCGAGTACCGGGATAGAGCTGTCTACTATAGCAAACTCTGATTCGGTTGCTGCAGGTATTGCTGTAGGTGCTAGAGTAGATGCTCTAGCTGGAGCATTATGCAAATAATCTGAGGTAGATCATCTGGGTTGAACAGTAATCCACCATCTTGACACTTCTTTGTAAGTGAGTCAAAACACAGATGTAACTTATCCCTATCATCCTCATAGTCAATCATCCATCACTCGGTATCGAACATTTGATACTATATCACATTTCTCATCGCATCCTAAAAGCCCTCCATCATCGAGAACAAAATCGAAAATGGTTCTGAAGATGGAGCTTCATAATCTCGTCATCTATGCAAGTAAAAAGATAATGTCGATGAACCGATGGCATAGACGGGCATCTTCTCCCTGCCATCAAAGGCCTCATACCAAATCTAATTCGTATCAATTAGTGGAGCTGATGAATGAGAACAACCTGTTGTACCATCACATGAACCTGAAGTTGATTGGAAATTCACTTGAGTCGCTGTAGCTAACATTTCCTAATATCTCGCCTAATAAACATGTAAAATGAGTATTTTAATTAATCTTAAAAAAAAGAGAAGGAATTTAATTTTAATAAAACATACATTTTCTGCACAAGATCTCTGATCAACAAAAGTCTAATCATCATGGCCCTTTGTGTGTGTGTATCTGAATAAGCGAGGACCATTGGGCTTCATACCCTCCACTTCTGGAAAACATGATCCGGTACACTCAAATCTTTTCTTTCTTCTTCAACCATTTATCTTTGACCTCGTACTTGGTGTCTTTATACCGACTTACAGCATGTTTGTAGAACACTCTTTTGACCACCTTTTTGGACATTATCCACCTATAAACTTTTTGCAATTATAAATTAAACATATTTAATCTGTGAACAAATTGATAAATAAATGATGTAAAAATATTAAGTAGTAATATATACCTTAAATTCTCTCCAAATCATCAACTAGTCTCTATTTGTCAGTGACTTCCAATTATGTCCATTAGGTTTAAACGACTTCCTAAAAATTATCTTTAGAACCCTAGAAATTGAACCAAACGGCTCTAACTTCATCATGTACCCCAAAATTTAATAGCAAGTAAGAAATAAATTAAGAAATGAATAAATCATTAGTTAAGTTTGATTATGTGGATCTGTCTCCGTCTCCATTCTCTACCTCCGCTCCCTTCCATATCTCTTGATCATTCATTACAATCTCGGGACCATTATGTGGATCAGTCTGCTGATGCTGCTACTACGGTACATTTAAATCTTTTTCTGTCTATTGAGGGGTCTCATCCACCCCTAACCCTCTACCATGATCATGCATGCGTAAGGCCTTGTTGCCTCTACCAGAACTGGTAGGATCTAGCAAGGTGCTACCTCTACCTCGTCCACATGCCATATCATGTTAAAAATAATAAACAGCACAATATTGATTAGTAAACATCAATGTAAAATACATAAGGCAATAATAATAAACAAACATGATCAATGTTGAAATATCTAAAACTCACTAACTACTCATTCTCATCAGAATGATCTAAATCGGGTTCATCTTCTTTTTTAGATCTAGTAACATCATTTTCAAACTCATCTTCATTACTCATTTATTTCTTGTTATCAATTAAATCTTCATCTACATCTACATCCTCACTTGTATCCATCTCTAAAAATGCAACTAAAAGGATATCTTTGTCCCCTGCCATAGCTTTGATTATAACATCATTGTCATCATTTTGAAATGCTAGTTCTATTACATTAGTACATGGTGATGAGGGAATATCAATTTGAGCCATAGCTTTGATCTTGCATATAGCTTTCCAATCATTTCTAGGACCCTTCTGACCAGGATATTCACAATAATAAACATGTGGTGCTTGTATTGCTAAGACAAAAAATTCATACTTGTTGAATTGTTTTTTAACGTACACATCATAATGTTTATATCGAGGATGGATAACTATACCGAGATGTGGTGTCTGGTGAAACCATTCACATTTGAATAAAACAGTTCTTTTAACTAGGAGGGCTTCAAATTCTAACTCGATCACTTCGACAAGTGTTCCATAATAGTTAGATTCAGTTTTATTGTATGTGGATCCTTTAATGCTACCCCCATATGGTTTGTTGCCTGGTAACTCCCATGTGATTCTGTGTGAAATTTAAAACCATTCACACAGTAATCATTGTATGTTCTAACCTTTCTTATGGGACCTCATGCTATACTTCGAAGATAATGATTGGAAATTTTATTTGCACGATAATGAACCTATATTTAGAAATTAGTATATTGTTGAGATTACTATTATAAATTTATATCATAAATTACAATTGTTTAGTGATTTTAATGTTTAGTAAACTGACGTATTTTTCAAACCATGATAAAAATTTTTGCTCTGTCACGGCATGATCACTTCGTCATTAAAGTTTGGAAACTATTTACTTTTTTATGTAATGAAAACACTATAGATAAAAATGAAATTAGAGAAAATAGAAACATTGAGAAAAAATAGTAAATTAAAATACTAAATATATATCATTTGAATTTTAGCAAATGCTTACTTTATGAGTGGTTCAACTTCTTTACAATTCATTAGGACATATAGATGAGCTATAGTATATTCATTGTCTGCTAGATACCATTTTTCTTTGGCACTAATTGCTTTACCCAAAGGCTTGAAAATTTCAAACATGTCATCCACAATATCATCAAGATAAGCCTCATTTCGTGTTTCCTTAAGTTAAATAGTTAAATCTCCTTCTTTGAAATTGAAAGATGCAAATTTCATACTCTCATCCATAATATACCCAATTGATATAGAACCCTCTACATGAGCCTTATTCATTATTTTATGCTTTATTTTTTTCAGGTATCTACAATAAGATTATTGAATTTACAAGTCATTTGTGTGTGTGTGTGTGTAAGGGAAAAAAATAGGTTGAGTAAATTAATATTATCTTTTTGGAGGATACATCCAACAATATGGACTGGACCAGCAATCCTAGCTTTGTTAGCCAAGTACACTAGAATAAGTTCCATTGAGTCAAAAAAACTTGGAGGAAAGATTTTCTTAAGATTGCATAAAATAATAGGAATTTGTTAATCCAGATTTCTCAACTCCTCTTCAGTCAAAGAAGAAGAAGTCAGTTGCTTGAAGAATAAACATATCTCAGTTATTGGCTCCCATATTCTATTTGGCAGGAATTCTCGAAGAGTAATTGGTAACAACCTTTGCATGAAAATATGATAATCATGACTCTTCATGCCAAACATCTTAAGTTAGTTTGCATTCACAGATCTCCCCATATTAGAAGCATAACCTTCTGAAAATCTCAGTTTTTTATCCAATCCAACAAATCCTTCTTCTGTGATTTATTCAAAACAAATGGCACATCAGGGTATTTACCAGTGATAAGATTTTTTGTAAATTGAGGATGATGCCAATATCAATTCAACTCATCTTTGACTTCTATGTGTCCTTAGTTTTCTCTGGAATGTTAAACACTATATTGAAAATATTGTCAAACACATTCTTCTCGATATGCATAACATCAAGTTTGTGCATTGAGCAAGTGTTCACTCAATAGGGAAAATCCCAAAAAAGACTTCTCTTATTCTACCCACAAATCTTAGATATAGTTGCATTCACAACCTCAACATCAATATCTATCACCTTTCTCAACTCTCTATTATTCAAATCCTGCAGAAATTTATCCCCAAATCTAACACCTGTGAATTTTTTAGTAACCATTCTATTCTTAATGAAGTCTTTGGTGTTATGTCGATACCAATGATTCATTGGCAAAGACTTTCGATGGTTGTCGAACCACGTCTTTTTCTCACTCTTAATTAATCTAAAAGAATCAGAGTCTTCCATACAATGCAGACAGGCCAACATACCATCAGTACTCCACCCAAACATCATTGAATACACTAGAAAGTCATTTATGGTCCACATGAGGGCATCATGCATCTGAAAATTTTGCTGTTTGCAAATATCATAAGTTTGAACCCCAACACCCTACAGACTTTTCAATTCTACTATCAATGGCTACAAGAAAACATCTATCAACCCCTTTGGATTTGTAGGCCTCGACACTAACACGGTCAAAAATATAAATTCCTCCTTCATACATAATTATAGAGGCAAGTTATATAGCGTGACCACCATATGCCACAAAGAATATTGCTATCCAGATTGACCTAAACGGCTAAAAACCATCTGCAAATAAACCCAGCCTAACATTTCTAACTTCAGATGAAAAATCATGGAAACGCCAATCAAAATGTTTCCAAACAGGGGCATCAGAAGGGTGACACATCTTACCATCCTCCATATGATGCTCTGAATGTCACCACATTTGATTAGCTATTGCGGTTGATGCATACAATCTCTACAACCTAGGTGTTATTAGAAAATAGTGCATCTTCTTATAAGTCACCTTCAATTTCCATACATATAATATATTTCTAGAACTCCTATCCTTTTGCTTGTGCCACGCATGCCCACATTTTTTACAACTATGAAGGTCACTATCATCGCCCCGAGTATATCATATAGTTATTGACATAGCAATGAATGACCTATACAGGTACTCCCAACCTTCTAACTAATTTCTTAATGCTGTAGAAACCCAATAGCATCAGATTATTTTGTGGCAACAATTCTTGTATAAAATTAGATATATCATCAAACCTTGCCTGTGAACACCTATGTCTGCACTTTATTTCTAACATCCTAACTACTATAGATAGTTGAGAATGCTTAGAAATTCCCTCATATACATGTTTGTCCACTACTCGAATCATGTCATAGAAATTCCTTGCTTCAGCATTTGGTTCCTCATCCGGGTTGAATTCAGGATCCCAGCATCACAAACCATTCTATGGAATGTAGTGTGATTCATATTATCTGAAACCATCTAATCAGTTTCACTTACTAACACCCATACTGAACTTGAACACCACTTGTGGTCTTGCTTCTCACCATGGTATATCTAAACATAGTAATCTGGCACAAAACTATTTCTATACAAATGCACCTTCATAGTCTCAACTTCAAAAACTTCATATTCAGACATTTAACTAAAGTGCAAGGACACCTTTTAGCTGTGCCACCATTCACACAATCAGGATGTTTCAGAGTAAACTCAACAAATTCATCAACTTTATCCCCCCATTCATTAGAGAACATTCCATTCACTATTCTATCTGTGTACATCCATTCACGATCATCTTCTATAACTAGTCACAAAAAAATAAATTTAGTAAACAAACGCAATTATCCTCAATTATTTTTACGTTTATTAACCATTTATTATGGTTCCAATAAAGTTATATTTATTCGTCGGATATGCTACCTACTAAACAACCACCTCCACCCTTCCAACATTTATTTTCTCTTCAAAAGATTTGGTCCTAATCCATTTACAAAAGTTATGTTAAAACAAATATCACGATTGCATGTTCATTATATATGCATTTCGACAACCTTCCAACGTGGTTCTCCAAGTACACTAAATAAAATATATAAATAATAATGCATTATTTATTTGATTTAGGAAATTGCATTACTATTTATATATCTTAATGGGCACCCGGAGAACAAATGAGAGCAGATGCACAAAAATAACAAAAAATAAATGCAATTTAAATTAAATCATGATAATTTTATTAACAACCTTTCATAAATTGTCCACTGGGACAATCCAAAGTATTCAAACTTAGTTGTAATACACTAGATGGATGTATTGTATGAATGAATATAAGAATCAAAATGACAACTTTAATTATTTATGATGATGAATTTTCAAATCATTGATAAGAGAATGAAGCTATTTCGTCATAAAATTAAAAAAATTTTAGTATATATATATATGTTAACATTTTCAACAGATTAATCCTTTCACATATTCTTATATCCAAATCATCCATAAATACATACAATATAATGTAATCAACTGATATATTTCTATAAATTTCATTCAATTAATTAGCCTAAATTTTTTTTCTAGTTACAACTTATCATAGAAGTAAAAAATTACTTGTTAAAACCTGAAATTTTACAAGCTTAACAATATTTTATTTTATGTTTCTAGTTAAAATTACTAGTAGCCTAGATTTTTCTAAGTTGAGATGAATGTAATATTAACATAAACAAAAGTGAAAATTATAGCACAAAGATTCTTTTGTGGAAATTTTCTAGCAAGCATCCTACGTAGGTCAGAAGGGTTTAAGCATAATGGTAGACTATGCCAGACCAGTTCATGCCCATTTACATAGAGAGAAGATTCGTTTTGCAAGGCCCATTGGAAATCTATAGCTTTACATATTTTATCTAGACTTCGTATATTATAATGTATACCAATTTACTCTAATGAGTTGCCTGACAAGATGAATATACTCAAGCTAGCCTGAGTTGGTTCCATGATAGCTAGTCCTACATGAAGTATACTTCATGATGAATATGTGGTTAGATTGGGTTTGATCTTTGCTAATCTAAGATGATTCCATGCTAGTTTGGATTGATTCCATGCTGGTATGGGTTCATTCCATGTAGCCTTGAGTTTTAACCTAGTCTAGTTGAGGTCCAGGATAGCCTATGTTTGTTATCTAGAGTAATATGGGCCACATAGACTATGTGTCTGGCTAGGTTATATTGCATGTCTTGCAGCACACGAGCCATATGACATGCCACCTTGGCTTGTTGGTCAATTCTACATATCCGTTAGGAGATTGAAAGATCATGTCTCTTGAGTTTTGATCTCTATACTCAAGATATATGTAAGAATTCCTTAATTATTCATTAGAAATATGATATGTATAAATAATTTCATTTTCTCTGATTAAGAGGAAAATTAGGGTTTTTGTTTTTTTAATTTTTTATATCTCTATTTTATGATAATTTTAACTAGAGACTTTGGGCATTTTTTCAGCTAATTAATTTTGATTTTTTAAATAGTAGGGCATTTAGTGAATGCATTATGATAACTGATAAACATAAATATTTGACTTGGTTAATCTGGTTGAGGAATATAGGAAAGAATGCGGATTAGGATTTTTCGAGCAATTATATTGGTAAATAAATGGATTATCACAATAATACAAAACACTAATTCAACCAAGCCCCTTTTCAATTAGGGGTAAAAAAAATGTATATCATCCAAACACGAGACAAACATAAAACACTTCAAAAACAAATTTTAAAATCAATTGAATCTGAACTCATTAATATAATCACAGGGATTTGATACGCACATAATTAAAGAAACTTTCAATCCCAAAAGCAGCAGACACACAGAAAATTGGTCTATGAGAAGAAGGATATAGAATCAAAACAATGAAAAAAAACAATAAAAAAATTAAAGAAAACATACCTTGAGAGGGAAGAGATGAAGAACAACAAATGAATGAAGAATTTATACTAGCATTTAGGGAGAGGGAAGAGAAGCGACGATGGATCCATAAGCTAAAGAACTGGAAAGTGAAAGCTTGAATATATACAGAATTTTTTTAACCCGGTAATTACCGACCAAATTTTTGGTATGTAAAAGGAAGGTAATAAACAGATTAAATATTGTTTGGCTCACCTATTTACCGACCAATTTTTATTATTATTATTTTTGGACATAAATTGGTCAATAAAATGTTAGTAATTTTTTGGCACTAATTCCCACCTAATATACAGACCGATTTCTAACAAACATTACTTGGTCAGAAAATATGGTCGGTCTTTGGTCGAAAAATTGGTTAGAAATTTATTTTTTTGATCAAACTCCTTTTTGGTCTCTAAATGGTCATGATTTGGTTAGAAATTAGTGACCTATTTTTTTGGTCGGTAATTTGGTTATTTCTCTATATGACTATCTGACTATTTTTCTATCTGTATATTTGACTATCTTTCTATTTCTCTATCTATCTATTTGACTATCTGTCTATCTATCTATCTATCTATGATCTATCTCACTATCTATCTATCTATCGATTTGGCTATATATCGATCTAAGTATATATTTATCTATTTGACTATCTGTCTATCTATATATTTATCTATTAGTTTTCATATCTATCTTTATATCTTCTATATGTCTATCTATTTATATGTTTATCTTTCTATATATTAATCTATCTATTTATTTATCTTTATATGTATCTATTTGTTTATTTTCTATTTATATATCTATCTATCTGATTATCAATCTGTCTATCTATTTGACTATGTGTGTGTGTGTGTGTGTCAATATAATTCTCTATATATCTTCCTATCTAAATGTCTATCTATATGTCTATCTATCAATTAATCAAAATGTTTATTTTTCTGTCTATCTATCTATCTATCTTTCTATGTGTCTGTCAATCTAAATATCTATATGTCTATGTATCTCTATATCTAGTAATATTTCTATCTATTTTTCTATCAATCTATATGTCTATCTATCTTTCTATCAATATGTCTATCATTTTATCTATCTATCTATTTATTTATCTATCTATAAATTTATATATTTGTCTGGCTATTTATCTTTCTATCTATATGTCTGTCTATCTATTTGTGTATCTATATGTCTATCTATCTATATATCTATCTAAATATATGTCTATGTATCTATCTATATAATTATCTATCTATCTATCTATTTGTTTATTTATATGCCTATATATCTATCTATTTATAAATCTTATTATATTTCTTTTTATTTGTCTATCTATCTGTATAATTATCTATCTATCTATTTCTTATTATCTATTTATAAATCTTATTTAGATAGACAGATATAATTATCTGTCTATCTAACTAACTAACTATCTATCTATCTTTTTATCTATTTATCTATCTATCTATCTGTCTATCTATCTATCTGTCTATCTATCTATCTATTTGTCTATTAATCTATCTATATATTTATCTATCTATTTATCTTTCAATCTATGTATCTATCAATCTAATTATCTATCTATATATCTATCAAATAATCAATATCTCAATCTTTCTATTTATCAAACTATGTACTATCTATCTGTCTGTCTGTCTATCTATCTATCTATTTATCTATTTACCTGTCTATCTATCTTTCTATCTTTCTATCTTTCTATCTTTCTATCTTTTTATCTTTCTATCTTTCAATCAATCAATCTATCTATATCTATAATTATCTATAAATATATTTGTTTATCTATCTGACTATCAATTTTTTTTGTATATATTTATCTATCTATTTTTCCATCTATCTATAAATTTATCTATCTATCTTGTCGTCTCTCTGTCTATCTTTTTGTCTTTCTATATGTCTATGTATCAGTCTATCTATTTTATTTATTTTTTTGTCTATCTATCTACCTATCTATCTATATATCTATCTGTCTAGCTAGCTATCTATCATTATGTATGTCTATCTTTCTATCTGAATATTTATTGATTTGTCTATTTGTCTATCTGTCTATCTTTTGTCTGCATTTCTATCTATCTATCTACTAATCTTTCTGTCTATCTGTATATCTATTTATCTATCTATGTATCTATATATAGATCTCTCTATCAATATTTCTATATATCAATCAATTTATCTTTCTATCGATATATCTATCAATCTAACTATCTATATGTCCATCTATCTGATAATCTATATCTTTATCTATCTATCTATCTATTTAACTAAATGTAAATCTAATTATATATCATTTATTAATCTATCTATCTTACTATATGTCTATTTATCTATCTATCTTTCTTTCTTTCTATTTAATGATCTATCTATCTTTGTGTTTTTCTATTTATCTATGTGTTTATCTATTTATGTATGT
>JAREIK010002178.1:465727-683227 GCA_029783825.1 Sapria himalayana | reverse complement strand
TCTATCTATCCATCTAACAATCTATCTATTTGTATAATTATCTATCTAAGTATCTATCTATCTGTCTATCTATTTGTCTATCAATCTATCTATTTTTCTATCAATCTATCTATTTGTCTATCTATCTAACTATCTGTCTATCTTAGAGGTATCAAATGGGACGTGCCAGACGGCCTGGCTCGGCATGGTTTATTCAAGCCAGGCCTGGCACAGCCCGCTAGCCCGGTGATAAAACTATCGTGTCGGGTCAAGCCCGTAGGGCCAAAACAGGCATGTATGGGTCTGGTTATAAAAAATAAATTTTTATTATTTTTAAAAATTTAAAGTTTGTATTAAACTATATATAAAATATATATTATATTATATATAGATAATGTTTAAAAATTTTAAATTTGTAACTTGAAAATTGTTAAATATAAAATATTTATAAAGTTTAAATTTTTTTTATTAATTTTTAATAAATTTAGAATATAATTTATTAGAATAAAATTATAGAGTTTAAAATGAAAAATTTAAATGCAAAAATAATTTAAACAAAAAATTTCGTTAAAAAAAATTACAAAGTCACAAAAACAAAAGCAAACCAAATATCCAATCGGCCAAAAGATTCCAGACCAAAGCAAATACAACGTGACGTAAATAAAAAAACATACAATCAATACAAAACAAAATATCAAAATCAAAAAGCAGAATCAAGAATAAATAACACAAATCATCATCTATGTCCGTGACTGTGAGGCATCAAAAATCAAAATCAAGTGGCAATGAAAAATGTCATGATGTGTGGCATGGCATTGGCAACTGTCGTCTAGCAATGGGTAGGAGCAAAAAACAACCATGTCAATCATCAATCAGCAAATCATGAGTATCATTAACCACAATATCAAAATCACTATCATTTGGATCATCACCATCAGCAATCAACTCCTCCACTTTCCCAGTAGATGCAATCCTCATCCCAGCTCCAGCACGATCCTGGATAAAACTCAAATCCTCCCAATCCTTCAAATAGGCTAAGGCCTCAATAATATCTGGACGTAATCTCGATCTCCTATCCAAAATCACTTTCACTGCAACAGAAAAAACAGACTCTGATACTATGCTCGACACTGGAGGAGTAAGTAGATCCCGTGCCATCGTAGATAGCACGGGAAAGGTGGACTAATATGATTTCCACTATTATAATATATCAAGATTATTAGTATCAAAATATGATAGGATTGAGTAGTAATCAGTATCTAAGCACTGAGAAGGTATCCATGTCCGTAATCATAGTCTAACTACTACTACCACCATACCTAGTATCATAGTATGTGAACATGTCAGTCAACTTCTCGTGAATTAACCCTTCAAGTGGGTCTTCCAGGTTCATGCATGAGGAAATGTAAGTCAGGATGTTATCTACCCCTTCCACCTTAATCCTAGGGTCCATGCATGTAGTGAGATAATAAAGAGATGGAACAATGGTCCAATACTTTAAGTACTTAGTTTCCATCTCTGCAACCATATGGCTAAGTGTCGGGTTAGCTCGATACTTCCAAAACATGCTACTAATGTTTCATATGCACCTGAGTGCAATGCAAGTCGTGGAAGTATAAACCGATGAACACATGTTTTTCATGTCATAATAAATCTTTAAAAATTTCATAAATGAAATTTCTGAAGCCCAGTCAGTGTCATCAATAATAAGTTTGTCACTCTTACTATTGACATAGTCGGGTATCACGTGTTCATATCCAACACATGACTCCAACATCAGGTACATGTAATTCCAATGGTGTCTCACATCCAATTGAAATTTCTTCATCTTAAGATTCGCAGACAAACAGATACTACCAAACTTTTGTTATCTACGAGGAGTGCGAATATATTTTAGTGCATTACGTATATTATACAACACGGGGGAACACACCTTCATACCCGCTTGTACAATCAGGTTAATCACGTGATACATGCATTTGACATGAAAGATCT
Organism: Sapria himalayana; assembly: GCA_029783825.1. Taxonomy (NCBI): domain Eukaryota; kingdom Viridiplantae; phylum Streptophyta; class Magnoliopsida; order Malpighiales; family Rafflesiaceae; genus Sapria; species Sapria himalayana. Next base: position 681,253 of record JAREIK010002178.1, on the reverse strand, counting down.
CTCCTAAAGGTGCATCTCTAATATTCCTAACAAACATATTAATCACTACTCCATTATTAGATGCGTTATCGAATGTGATACTAACAATTATATTTTGAATTTTATATTCTCTAAAGATTTTCATCATGCACTCAAAAATGGCCGGACCATCATGAGGATGAAGAATCTCAGAGAATCCTAAAATTTTTTTATTCATATTCTAGTTAGAATCTACATAGTGGCCAATGAGACATGCATAAGATGATTCATCATGATTTGTCCAGATATCGGACGACACGGACACCACTCCACTATATGTCATAAATTCATTAATTATTATTTATTTTGTCTAACTTATAAAATTTTAATATGTCATTCCTAGATGTGGACCTAGGAATCCTACGATAAGCATACTGAAAATATATCTGCATGATTTGCACTACCCTTGGATCTTCCGAAAATCTAATCGGAAGACCCATCAAAGTGATAAGTTTAGTAATGCCTTCTCTACCCAACTCGCTGCGGTATATGAAGGTAGTAAACTTTGAGATTAAACTCGATCCAGTCTCAAAAAATGTATTGCTAAGTTAGGTTTGCCTAGAATCTAATGCACTATATTTTTTGCTGCATAATTTGGCATGCCTCTTAAGCTACCCAGTCCCAAACGAACTCTTACAAGTTAAATTTCTCATATAATATTTACACTTTGTCATTTTTTCTTCCTCACTCCTAACATTTTTTTATTATATTATATTAAAATGAGTCCAAACTATAGAAGTCCTTCTAGTTTTTTGTTTTTTAGATGTTTGGGTTGAGATGACTAGAGAAACCAAAGTTTCAACAGCCTCAGACCTAAGTGTAAGATTTTCATTTTCTAAATTAAAATATGTTACATTAGTAGTAGTCATTTTTTTGGATTTTTGTTAAACAGGAGGCAGAGCTTAGATGATAGATTTTAGATATTTAGATTAGAGAGAGAGACTAGAGAGAGAGAAAAAGTAAACAAATAAAATGTAATTTTATTAAATATTATTTTTTATGTTAAAAGTTATAGTTCAATACTAAAAAATTAAAATACCCATAAAGCAGTTAGGTAGATCACGTGCATGGTGACCATAGTCTAGTTCAAACACCAAACTCGAGTTGAGAGTCTCGAAAAATGGAGCAGAATGATGAAATCCCGAGTCCCAATAGAGAGAAGAGTAAGAGATTTGAAAGAATTTTGAGAGAGCGAGAATAAATATTTAATGAAAAACATAAAGTTTATAGAGAGGTGGGGAGGTATTTTATAGATTAAAAAAATAAATTTTTAAAGTAATTTTTATGTTTTTTTAATTTTTTATTGATTTTATGGGGCATAATCATGAGGGCCGTCAGATTCTACATCCTAGCCATTGGAGCGAAATCTAATGGTTGATATTCAAATTTTAATTTTTTTTAATTATTGGGGGAGGGGGGGGGATTTTGGTCGGGTAGAAGTGGCATCAAATTCATGCCGACATGTTTTCATTATCCGTATGGTATGGACTATGGTGCTGTTGGCTGGCAATGGAGTGGGGGTGGGGTAGGGGACATGTCTCGTGTCGGCAGGTCATGCCACGGGCACGGAACTGTGCCGAATCAGGCACGACACGAGGCCCGGTTGGCCTCGGCATGACACGGGCCTAGGCATGAGAAATTTCTGTGCTGGGCTGTCCTAAGCAAGGCCGAATTGTGTCGTGCCTCGTGCTGGTCTTGGCTGGCCTGGCCCGGTTGTCTATCTATCAATCTGTCTATTTATCTATCTATATATCTATCAATATATCTATCTAACAATCTATTTGTCAATCTATTTGTCCATCAAACTATGTATTTATCTATCTATATATCTATCTATTTTTTATTAGTTTATCTTTCTATCTATTTTTTATCTTTTGTCTATCTATCTATCTATATTTTGATCTATTTGTCTATCTATTTACTATATATATATATATATATATATATCTCTGTTTATAAATGTCTATCTATCTATCTTTTTATCTATCTATCAATCTATCTAGCTATTTATTAAACTTTCGATCTATCTATTTATCAATTTGTCTAACTATCTATCAAAATATATGTTTTTCTTTCCACCAATCTTTCTGATCTAACTATATGTCTATTTATCTATCTATCAATCAATCTTTCTCTCTATTTGTCTATCTATCTATCTAATTATTTGTCTATGTATCTATCTATATATTTATCTAACTATTTCTCTATCTATATGTCAAACAATTTGTCTATCTTTATATCTATCTATATGTCTATTTTATGTCTAACGATATATCAATCTATTAGTCTATTTATTTGTCTATCTATTTATATATCCCTCTATCTATGTATCTTTCAATCTATTTTATCTATCAATCTGTCTATCTAACTATTGATTTATTTGTGTATATGACTATCTTTTTGTATATCTTTTTGTCTATCTATCTGTCTACATATTTTTCTATGTATCTATATATCTATCTATCTATCTAACTATCTATTTGTCTATTTATTTATCTATCTATATGTCAGTCTATCTATCTATCTATATATAAGTTTATCTATCTGTCTAACTAACTATCTATCTATTTGTCTAACTATCTTTCTAACTATTTGACTATCTATCTATCTATCTATATGTCTATATATCTATATATCAATCTTCTATCTATATGTCTATTTATCTATCTAATAATCTATCAATCTCTCTATCTACATATGTATATTTAGATCTATCTGCCTATCTATCTATTTATCTATTTATCTATTTGTATATATACATGTGTATATATATCTATTACCCTTTCTATATATCTATCTTTTTATCTATTTATATATCTATCTATCTATCTTTTGACCTATTTGTCTATCTATCTATATATATATATCTCTATCAATCTGTCTTATCTATATGTATATCTATCTGTCTATCTATCTATCTATTTGTAAAACTATCTATCTATCTCTATGTCTATCTATCAATCAATCAATCTATCATTTTTATATCTACCTATATGTCTATCTATCAATCTATTTGTCTATCTATCTATTTGTCAGGATATGAAATCATGCCTCATTTAGTTATATTTAATTATATAAAGTTTTATATAGTTATACAAATATATATAAATAATTATACACATATAGTTAAGCTTAATGTTGTATGTTGTTATACATGTAATTATAAATATAGTTACATGTTGTTATGCATATATTTACACATATAGATATACTTATATCTATACATATAGGTATATATATTTTTTCATATAATTTTATATATTTATACATAGAGTTATGTATAGGTATATATATAGTAAAATATATTTTTATATACTAATATATAAAAATGTATATTAAATATATGTTGTTAATTATATATTTAAATATGGTTATGTATAATGTTTTTATAGTTATTAATATAGTCAAAGACAATTATTTATAGTTATATATTCTTATACCTATAGTATACATAGTTAAAAATAAAGTTATATATAGTTAAACTTATAGAAATATATAGATATATTTATACAAGTAGTTATAAGTAGTTATACATAAATGTATACAATGTTATAAACAAATATAAAGATTTACATATATGTGTGTGTGTGTGTGTAGTTACAAATATAGTTATATTTAATTATATAGAGTGTTACATAGTTATACAAATATTTATATATAGTTATACACATGTAATTAAACATAATGTTTTATGTTTTTGTACATGTAATTATAAATATAGTTACATGTGGTTAAACATATAGTTACACATATAATTATACTTATATTTATACATGTAGGTATATATATTTTTTCATAATATTTTATATATGTATACATATAGTTATCTATAGGTATAGATATGGTAAAATACATTTTTATATACTAATATTAAAAAATGTATATTAGATATATGTTGTTAATTATATTTAGATATAGTTAAGTATAATGTTTTTATAGTATTACATGTAGTCAAAGACAATGATTTATAGTTATATGTTCTTATACCTATAGTATACATAGTTAAAAATAAAGTTATATATAGTTAAACATATAGTTATATATAGATATATTCATACAAATAGTTATAAGTAGTTATACATAAATGTATACAATGTTATAAACAAATATAAAGATTTACATATATGTATATTTGGTGTGTGTGTGTGTGTGTGTGTGTGCGTGTGTGTGTGTGCGTGCGTGCATGCGTGTGTGTGTGTGCGTGCATGCGTCTGTGTGTGTGTAGTTACAAATATAGTTATATTTAATTATATAGAGTGTTACATAGTTATACAAATATTTATATATAGTTATACACATGTAGTTAAACATAATGTTTTATGTTTTTATACATTTAATTTTAAATATAGATATATGTGGTTATACATATAGTTACACATATAATCATACTTATATTTATACATGTAGGTATATATATTTTTTCATAATATTTTATATATGTATACATATAGTTATCTATAGGTATAGATATAGTAAAATACATTTTTATATACTAATATATAAAAATGTATATTAAATATATGTTGTTAATTATATTTAAAATATAGTTAAGTATAATGTTTTTATAGTATTACATGTAGTCAAAGATAATTATTTATAATTATATGTTCTTATACTTATAGTATATATAGTTAAAAATAAAGTTATATATAGTTAAACATGTAGATATATATAGATATATTCATACAAGTTGTTATAAGTAGTCATACATAAATGTATACAAAGTTATACACAAATATATAGATTTATTTATATGAATACATATATGTATACATAGTTACAAATATAGTTATATTTAATTATATAGAGTGTTACATAGTTATACAAATATTTATATATTGTTATACACATATAGTTCTAGATATATTTGTAGTTAAAGATATAGTTATATATAACGTTTTTATAGTTATACATATAGTAAAATATAATTATATATAGTTATATATTATTATACATATAGTATATTTTGTTCGAAATATAATTATATAAAATTATACATATAGTTATAAATTATTATATAGTTAAAAAAATAGTAATGTATTATTATAAATATAGGTTTTAATATAATTTACATAATTATAAGTATAGTTATAAATGTTACATATATATAATTATATATATGTAACACTTTTAGAAATATTATATAGTATATATATCACATTTATATAACATTATAAATATAATATATTTTAAAAATTAATATGCTTTATAAATGTTTACAAAAATGTATAAACATTGTATATGTTATATAATTGTTAAATAAAAATTTATATAAATGGATAGTTGTATGTAAATATTGTATATATATTTATAAACATTAATACATATGTATAAATATTTATATATAACATTATATATTTATATATAACATTATATATTTATATATAACATTATATATGTATATAAACATATCAATGTTTATATATAATATAATATGTTTATATATATTAAAGTATTGACATTTATATATAATGTCATACAATTATATAAGTGTATAAAAGTTTATATATAATGTTATTTGTTTATAATATTTTTGGAGACAACAAAAATAGAACCCATAAACATTATATTTGTTTTTTCTTAAGTTACAAAAGTAAAAAACATTAAGCATAATTTTTTTTCGTAAGTTACAGAAGCATAAAACAATATGCAAACATTTAGTATTTGAAATCCATAAAGCCCTAAAAAATTAAACAGTAAAAGAACAAAGTTTACACTAACCATTTATTATTTAATTAATGGTATAGAGTTAAAATCATATAAGTTATATGAAAATAAAAGAAAAAAAAAATTGGGGGAAATTAAAAAAAACAAACTAGGATATTTTATAAAAACCAAACTCCACCGGTGGTAATTAAATTGAGTGAGACAGAGATATTTGCATTTTGAAGGAGAAGAGCAATGATAATATTACGTGGTAACTAGAGGTGTCAATCGGGCCGGCCCGGCCCGGCACGAGGCACTGCACGGTTCAGCCGTGTCAGGGTCGGCCCTGCACGGAAATTTCTCGTGCCCGGGCTCGTGCCTGTGCCCGACCATGGCATAATCGTGCAGTGTCATGCTGAGGCCAACTGGCCCTCGTGCAGTGCCTGGCCCAGCACGGTACCGTGCCGAAATCAATTTTTTTGTAAAATTAAGGTTTCGGGCATGCCCGATTCCTAATATTTTTTAAAATTAGGCTTTCAAGCTTGCCGAAATTCTAATTTTTTTTTAAATTAGGGTTTCGGGCTCACCGAAATCCTAATTTTTTTTAAAAATTATGGTTTCGAGCTCGCCAAAATCCTAATTTTTTTTAAAATTAAGGATTCATGCATGACGAAGCCCTTATTTTTTAAAATTAGGGTTCAGCGTGACGGCACGCGCCGAAACCCTATTTTTTTTTTTAATTTAGGGTTCTGCCCAACCGGGCCAAACCCGGCTAACCGTGCCATGGGCCCGTGCCAGGCTGAACCCTCACAAAACCGTGTCGGGCCAGGCACGGCACGGTTACTATACCGTGCCTTACCTGGCCCAGCACGAAAGCACGGCCAGGCCTGAAAAAAACGTGCCGGGCAGGCCTGACACGTCCCGTTTGACACCTCTACTAGTAATATGATGAGGTAGATTTTGTAGGTTGCTCCCGTAGTTCCATTTCGCTTCTCCTCTCTTCATCATTGAAAGATAGACGAAACTTTAAGTGCTTAATGTCTTAGCATTTTTTTTCACGCAAACTTTAAATAAATATTTGGATGTAAATGTATAGAAAATAAAGAGACAAAAATATAAAAGTAAACTAAAATTATAAAAAATAAATTATTTAAATAAAAAATTGAAATAGATTTTTATTTAACCATAAATGATATTAATTCATAAATAAATATAATAATATTATATAATTATAAAGTATTATATATATAATGGTTATAAATTTTTAAGAATTCAATTTATTTTTTATCAATATAATATGAAATAATTATAAAGGCATAAAATTTGAATCTTTTAGTCATTATAAATTTGAATCTTTGAAGTGTTCATTTAATAACCACACTGAGATATTTTTTTTTAATCATCTAAATTCTTTTGATGTAATTAAAACATCAATATATTTTCTTTTAAATTTTATGAAAATTTTGAATTTTTTTTTATAATTCAAATATTTTAAATCTCTTAGTTTTTATTTTTTAAAAGATTCCTAAAATCATAAATTTTTTTCTTTAAATTATATAAATATTTACTTGTTTATTTGTTAATTTATATATTTTTATAATTTTTTTTATTAATCAAATAATTGTTTATTTTAGTTTTTTATTAGTATTACTTTTTATTTATGTTTAACTATTAATTAAAATATTTTAAAAATTATTATAATTATATAATAAATTATATAATGTTTTTTATACAAATATTTAAATATCATAATTAAAATTTTCAGAAAAATATTTTGGCTAATTTTTTAATTAATTTATAATCAAAAAAATAGTTATTTTAGTCTTACTTAATGTAAATTTTTATTCGTATTTATATATTTATAAAATTTTTTATTTAAAATATCATATTTTTATAATTATATGAGGAGATTTGTGTCTTTCAAGGATCACTCATCTATAGATCATGCTTTAATATTTTTAAAATATTATAATTTTAATATAGAATATTACATAAAATATTAAAATAAATAATGCTTAAAAACATTAAATCATTAAATATTAGCGACGAAAATTATCACTAGCCCAAATAGCTAGGGAAAAATCCTTAGCTGAATGCATATATTTTGAGAAAATAAACATTTAAGGAATAATCACTTCCAATTATATATAAAATCATAAAAAAAAATAAATTAAGATAAATCTGTCTAATTATCAAGGAAAAAATACCTAGCTAGGGAAAAAACCCTAGCTAGGTAAAAATCCATAACTAGGGAAAAATCCCTAGCTAAAGAAAAATCCCTAGTAGAAAAAAATTCCTAGGTAAGGAAAAATCCCTAGCTAAATGAATTTGTCTCGTTCTAATTAGCTAGAGATATTTTGTCGCTAATTTTGTTGCTAAAATTCTCACTTTTCTTTATGCAAATATCTATGATAATATCAGTGATGATAAAGTTTTCAATCAAACATTTTCGTCACTAATCAGTCACTAATCAATCACAAAATTTTAATTTAATGTAAAAACAAAAATCCATTGTTATTCCCTAGCTAATCCCTCATTATTAGCTAGGGATTTTTTCCCTAGCTAAATTTCTCTATCTAAATAGACATTTTCTTTTAGTGTTATTTTTCTTATTTTTCTTATTCTTCTTATTCTTTTTATTCTTCTTATTCTACTTATTATCCTTATTCTTTTTATTCTATATATTCTTCTTATTCTTTTTATTTTTTTTTATTTTTCTTATTTTTCTTATTCTTCTTATTCTTCATATTTTTTTATCCTTCTTATTCATTTTATTCATCTTGTTCTTCTAATTCTTCTAATTTTTCTTATTCTTTTTATTCTACTTATTCTTCATATTCTACTTATTCTTTTTATTCTTCTTTTTCTTATTATTTTTCTTTTTTTTAAGTTTATTTTATTAATATTATCCTCTCTTTTGGTGAACGAATACCATTTTTACTAACTAATCTCATACTACCCTTTCCCCTTTTGTAGATATTCCTATCCACTAGACTCAAACTAATTAAAACAATTGATCTTTATCTACCATTCCTACTTCTAATCTTCCTTAACATAATCTATTCTGATGAGATTTGAAGAAGTCATGTAAACACCTTTGCCTCTTTTTTGTTTAATCTCTTGTCCATCCTTTTTTGCCTCCACATCAGCCACTATTTCTACCTACTTGTAAAAATAGAAAGATGCACATATCCATTCCACATCCACTAATATCCCATCCAATTCCCATTATATCCTTTTTACAAAAGCCCCAACCGAAACTAGATAAAATAGTACTACAGGAAAATGTTGATTTAGCTAGGGAATTTTAGCTAAGGATCAATCCATAGCTAAATTGTGAGGGATTAGTCAGGGAATAGCAAAGGATTTATGATTTTTCATTGAAATCAAATTTTGTAATGGATTAGCGATTGAACATTTTTTGTAAATTCTACAAATGAAAAGGGAAATTTAGCTATGGATTTAGCAACGGAAAATTTTCGTAAATTTCGCTCAAGAAAAGTGGAGAATTAGCGACAGATTTAGCGATGGATTAGGGACGAAAAATTTTCGTAAATTCTGCTCAAGAAAATCGAAGAATTTAGCACCGGAATATCTATAACTAATAAGATCCTAAACTTAGCGACATATTTAGTGACGAAATTTCCCTAGCTAATAAATTCCGTAATTTAGCTACAAAATTAGTGACAGATTTTTCCTAGCTAATAAAATCCATAATTTAGATATGATATTAATGTTGGATTTCCCCTAGCTAATAAGATCCGAAATTTAGCTATGGAATTAGTGACGGATTTTTCCTAGCTAATAAAATCCAAAATTTAGCTACAGATTTAGCGACAGATTTTTCCTATTTAATAAAATTCATAATTTAGCTACGGATTTAGCAATGGATTTTCCATAGCTAATAAAATCCATAATTTAGCGATGGAATTTTCCTAACTAATAAAATCCATAATTTTGTGATGGATTTAACTATGGAATTTCTCTTGCTAATTTAATTGAAAATATAGTGACGGATTTAGCGATGTCCCTAGCTAAAAAATCAGTAATTTAGTGATGGATTTAGCTACGGAATTTCTCTAGCTAATTAAATCAAAAATTTAGCAATGAATTTAGCAACTGGTTTTCCCTAGCTAATAAAATCAGTAATTTAGTGACGAATTTAGCGATGGATTTTCCCAAGCTAATAAAATCCTGAAAATAGCTATGGATTTTGTGACAGAATTTCCTTATCTAATAAAATCTAGAATTTAGCTATAGATTTAGCGACAGAATTTTCCTAGCTATTTACTTCTGGAACATAGCGACATATTTTAGTGACGTAATTCCCTAGCTAATTAAATCCAGAACATAGCTAGTATTTTAGTGAAAAAATTGTCCTAGCTAAGTACACCCTGAAATATTGCCTCAAATTTAGCGACAGAATTTCCCTAGCTAATTACATACTGAAAATAATGACTAATTATAGTGATAGAACTTCCCTAGCCAATTACTTCCTAAGTATAGTGACAGATTTTTGAGATGAAACTTCCATAGCTAATTAAATCCAGAATATAATGATGGATTTAGCGACAAAACTTCCCATGTTAATTAAATCTGGAATATAGCGACGGATTTAGTGACTTAGCTTCTTTAGTTAACTAAATCCCGAACTTAGCGATGGATTTTTTCTAGCTAATATTTAATTATTTATTTTTATAAAATTTATTATTAGTTTTAAAATTTTATTTAATTTTGTTTATTAAATGTATGTTAATGGTTTATAGATGAGAAATTCTTGAAAGATACATTCTCCTCGTAAAATCATAAAAAAATGATTAAGCTTAAGCGTATTGATTCTGTTATTTTTTTATTTCCAAAATTCTTCTCCTTTATTCACTGTGGTTTGCTTGGATTGCGTTTATATACTTATTCGTATACATACTTCATGCAAGTGTGATATAATGTGTTATCATTGTGTGGATTGTGATGGTGCATAGTAGGTATTCTGAATAGCTACATCAATATACATAACTATATATAGTATACACAAAAAGTATACATAAATGTAAGAGTATTTTATAAAAGTGTATTTAAACATAACTATATCTATATAACTATAAAAACAATATAGATAAACTATTTAAACATAACTATTTTATATAACTGTATTTTATTATATCTATATAACTATAAAAATAGTATACAGACACATAACTATATATAAATATAACAACGTACATTTAATATACATATATATATAAATATATAACTAAATATAAATGTATTTAACAATATGTATATAAACATATTACTATATATAAATGTATTTATCTACATTAATATACATAACTATATATAAACATTATACATAAACAGTATAAGGTATGCTGCCTTCATATCTACATCAATATACATAACTATATATAAACAGTATACATAAATAGTATACATAAACATAAGTGTATTTAAACATTTCAATACATCAATTTGCATGTGTGATATAATTCGAATATCTTATATAGGTGTATTTTACAATATCTATAACTATAAAAATAGTATACATAAATATTACTATATATAAATATAACAATGTATATTTAATATACATACATACATATGTGTGTGTGTGTGTGTGTCAACGTATTACTATATATATATATGTGTGTGTGTGTGTGTGTTTGTGTGTGTATGTATTTATCTAAATTAATATGCTTAACTATATATAAATAGTATACATAAATAGTATACATGAATAGTATAAGGTATGTCGACTTGATATCTACATCAATATACATAACTATATATAAATAGTAAACATAAACATAAGTGTATTTTATCTAAGTGTATTCAAACATTTCAATACATCAATATGCATGTGTGACATAATTCGAATATCTTATATAGGTGTATTTTACTATATCTATAACTATAAAAATAGAATACATAAATATTAATATATATATATATATATAACAGTGTATATTTAATATACATACATATATATATATATAGTTAACAATATGTATATCAATATATTACTATATATAAATGTATTTATCTACATTAATATACATAAATATATATAAACAGTATACATGAACAGTATAAGGTATGCCAACTTGATATCTACATCAATATACATAACTATATATAAACAATATACATAAACATAAGTGTATTTTATATAAGTACATTTAAACATAACTATATATCAATATGCATGTGTGATATAATTCGAATTTCTTATATAAGTGTATTTTACTATATCTATATAACTATAAATATCGTATACATTAACATTACTATATATACATATAACGACGTATATTTAATATACATACATACATACATACATACATATATATATATATATATATATATATATATATATATAACTATATATATATATATTTTTAACAATATGTGTATCAACATATTACTATATATAAAAGTATATATCTATATTAATATACATAACTATATATAAACATGATACATAAACAACATGCATAAATAGTATAAGGTATGCCGACTTAATATCTAAATCAATATACATAACTATATATAAATAGTATACATAAAGAGTATACATAAACATAAGTGTATTTTATATAGTGTATTTAAACATGACTATACATGAATATGCATGTGATATAATTTCAATTTCTTATATTGGTATATTTTACTATATCTATAACTATAAAAATAGTATACATAAACATTACTATATATAACTATAATAACGTATATTTAATATACATATATACATACATACATACATATTATATATATATATATATATAATTATATATAAATGTATTTAACAATATGTATATCAACATATTATTATATATAAATGTATTTATCTACATTAATATACATAACTATATATAAACATTATACATAAATAGTATAAACTTTTCTGAATTGATATCAACATCAATATACATAACTATATATAAACGGTATACATAAATAGTATACAATAAACATAAGTATATTTTATATAAATGTATTTAAACATAAATATATATCAATATGCATGTGTGATATAATTCAATTTTCTTATTTAAGTGTATTTTACTATATCTATATAACTATAAAAATAGTATACATAAACATTACTATATATACATATAACAATGTATATTTTATACACACACACACACACACACACACATATATATATATATATATATATAACTATATATAAATGTATTTAAAAATATATACATCAACTTATTACTATATATAAATGTATTTATTTATATTAATATACATAACTATACATAAATAGTATAAGATATGCCGACTTGATATCTACATCAATTTACATAACTATATACAATAATAGTATACATAAACATAAGTTTATATAAGTGTATCTAAACATAACTATACATCAATATGCATGTGTGATATAATTAGAATTTTTTATATAAGTGTATTTTACTATATCTATAACTATAAACAATGTATACATAAACATAACTATATATAAATATAACAACATATATTTAATATATATATATATATATATATATATATATATATTAAATATATATTTTACTATATCATTCATACATGTTTTTTTGGATATTGTATAAATCTTTATCATTTCCCCATATATTTTAGGAACTTAAATTTAATTCTTTCAATATTAAATATTTTTTTATTATATTTTTATATGTTTGTAAAAATCAATTATAATTTAATATGTTTAGGGTTTGTATTTTAGTTTCACTTAAAATCATTTAACTAACATTGATTTCTAATAAAATGTTCATTTGTTAAAATTCATTTTGTAATTTTCAAAACAAATAACAATTTGGTTGTGTAATAAATATTATAAAAAATTTCTAAATTTTATATGTGATGTAATCTCACATTAATTTTGAGAAGAAAAATACTTGAGCACATAAATATTAACATGTTCCACAAATTCATGAGAGCAGGAGCAAAAAGTGACATAATTACAAGATACAACTAATCTCCCATTTATAAAACATTTCCTAAAAATTTGATCAGAGTAATACTTGCAATGATAAAGGTTCATTCAATACCAAATACCATGGTGTTACATTTTTATTCAATACTTTAATTTGTTCAAATAAAAAAATATATCTAATATTTTCTTCAACAATTCTTCTATCTTCTTTTTCTAGTCTTGATAAGTTATTTTCATTTTTGATTATATGTACATTTCGTATCTAATATCTCTAGTTCAAACTATTGTAATAGTTAAATCCATCAAATCAATCTAGGGTTGACTTCTTACTTTTCTATGGATATTTCATTATAGAATATTTAGTATATACTATGACTTTGGACCCCACTAAATATGATATTAATTTGCCAAAAGAAAATATTATTGATACAAGTTCTTTCTCTATAGTGGTGTAATTCAATTGGGCATTTTTAAGTGTGTTGTTATCATAGTATATGATACCTATTTATAAATATTTGTATAACTATATAAAACTCTTAAGAATTATATTTAACTATATTTGTAACTATGTAAACTATTTTTATAACTATATTAATTACAATATATAACTATTTTTTAAACTATATAATATTTTATAACTATATGAGTAAATCTATATAACTATATTTTTAACAAAATATATCATATGTATAATATTATATAACTATATTTAAATATATTTTACAATACATATAACTATAATAATATTATATATAACTATATCTTTAACTACATACATATTTATAACTATATGTGTATAATTATATATAAATATTTGTATATCTATGTAATACTCTATATAATTAAATATAACTATATTTGTATCTATGTATGCATATATGTATTCATATAATTAAATATATATATTTATTTTAAACTTTGTATATATTTTTGTATAACTACTTATAACTACTTTTATGAATGTATTTATATATAATTATATGTATAACTATATATAACTCTATTTTTAATTATATATACTATAGGGATAAGAACATATAAAGGTCGACCTCCATATCTGGTAACCATCTCTTGAGGTCTATTTATTCTTTTTTTTTCTATCATCAAATCTCTTTACTGCCATATGACAAAGGGATTGAGATTTAATGGAAAAAATGAGGTTTGCGTTCACAAAGCTGTTCAGCAGGTTGTTTGCCAATAAGGAGATGAGGATTTTGATGCTAGATCTTGATGCTAGCGAAAAGACAACCATTCTGTATAAGTTGAAGCTTGGTGAAATTGTCACCACAATTATTACTCTTGTCTTCAATGTAGAGCATGTTAAATACAAAAACATCAATTTCACTGTGTGCGATGTTGGCGTTCAAGACAAGATTCGCTCTTTCTGGAGAGTTTACTTCCAAAATACCAAATGTCTCATTTTTGTGGTGGACAGCAATGATAGAGCTCGGGTAGTTGAAGCTAGAGATGAGTTGCATAGGATGCTAAACAAGGAAAAGCTTCAAGATGAAGTTTTGCTGGTGTTTGCTAATAAGCAAGATCTTCCCAATGCGATGAATGCATCTAAAATTACTAACAAGCTAGGATTTCACTCTCTTCTCCAATGCCATTGGCACATTCAAAGCACCTATGCTACCTCTAGAAAGGGCCTCTACGAGAGTATTGATTGGTTTTCCAATTACATTGCAAACAAATCATAAATAAATTTTAGAAGGATTAAGCAAACTTTGTTGACATATCTGGATGTGGATCTAATCTTTGCTTATTTTGCCTGAGTTTTGTTGTGTTATGTGGATGAAATCACCTGTTTCTATGGGGATTCTTATTGTATTTATATTTATATATTGCACGCCTAAAATATAAAACCGCATTTACTTTGTAATGATCTATTGTAAGCCGAACTTGTTTATTTTCTGTTTTGTCTTTTTTCCATTGGATTCCAAAGGGACGAGAACATATAACTATAAATAAATATCTGACTATATGTATGACTATAAAATATTATACATAACTATATATAAAAATATAATTAACAACATATATTTAATATACATTTTTATATATTTGTATATAAAAATGTGTTCTACCATATATATGCCTATATATAACTATATGTATACCTATATAAAATTATATATAAATATATATATACCTACATGCATAAATATAAGTATAACTATATGTGAAACTATATATATAACCACATGTAACTATATTTATAATTACATGTATAATAACATACAATATTATATTTAACTATATCTATATGACTATATATAAATATTTGTATAACTATATAACACTCTATAACATTAA
This sequence comes from Sapria himalayana, assembly GCA_029783825.1. Lineage (NCBI taxonomy): Eukaryota > Viridiplantae > Streptophyta > Magnoliopsida > Malpighiales > Rafflesiaceae > Sapria > Sapria himalayana. The sequence goes on along the minus strand of JAREIK010002178.1, from coordinate 665,343 downwards.
ATATAACTATATTTATAACTATGTATACATATATGTAAATCTATATATTTATTTATAACTTTATATATTTTTGTATAACTATTTGTATGAATATATTTATATATAAGTATATGTTTAAATATATAAAAATATTAATAACTATATATACAATATTTATAATAACATATAATGATAAATAATTGTATCTTATTGTATATATAACTATAAAAGTTTTATACATAGCTATATTTAAATATATAATTTACATCTTATATTTAATGTACTTATATACATTTGTATATATTAGTATATAAAAATATATTTTACTATATATTTATGCCCATACTTATCTAAATGTATAAATATATAAAATTATATGAATAATATATATACTTACATGTATAAATATAAATTTAACTATATGTGTAACTATATGTATAACAACAAGTAACTATATTTATAATTACATGTATTAAAACATAAAAAATTTTGTTTAATTATGTGTATAATTATATATAAATATTTGTAAAACTAAATAAAACATTTTATAATTAAATATAACTATATTTTTAATTATTTATTCATATATGTATACATATATGTAAATCTATATATTTGTTTATAACATTGTATATATTTATGTATAACTATATATATATATAAAACTAAATGTTTAAAGATATATAAATTTTTATAACTATATATAATATATGTATAATAACATATAACTATATATAATTCTATTTTACTATATGTATAACTATAAAAACATTATACATAACTATATTTAAATATATAATTTACAACATTTATTCAATATACTTTTTTCTATATTAGTCTAAAAATGTATTTTAGTATATTCATACCTATACATAACTATATGTATAAATATATGGAATTATATGAAAAAATATATATACATACTTGTATAAATATAAATTTAACTATATGTGTAACTATATGCATAACCACATGTAACTATATTTATTATTATATGTATAAAAACAAACAACATAATATTTAACTGTATGTGTATAACTATATATAAATATTTGTATAACTATAAAAAAGTCTATATAAATAAATATAACTTTATTTTTATTTATTTATACATATATGTATATAAATCTATATAATTGTTTATAACTTTGTATACATTTATTTATATTTACTTATAACTACATGTATGCATATATCTATATCTAATTATATGTTTATCTATATGTAACTATTTATAACTACATTTACTATATGTATCATAACATATAATTATATATGGGATAATACTAATACATGCACTAACTTGAAATAAAATGGCTAAAGATATAATATCAATAATATGTAAGCACATAACATGAGAGTGTCTGTTAATCAAGCTCATATATGGTATAAAAAAAATAAGGGTAGTACTCTTACTTAATCCCTACCCTTGTGCCTCAGGCTCAAATATGAACTTATGTATAACAAAAGATGTAATATTTGATAGGTTTGTATAGAAGAAATTTTATTTTCTTTTATATACTTCTTCATTCTAACACTACACTCTCTATGTGTATCTCTCTACCTCTATAATTCTTTCTGTCGTTCTTTTCCTCTTTTTCTTTGTGTCACACTCTCTCTCTTGTTATTTTCTTTCTTGTTCTTCTTTCTTGCTTGTTCCCTCTCTCTCTCTCCACATCCCTCTCTCTCCATCCCTCTCTCTCCCTCTCCCTCTCTCTCTCTCTCTCTCTCTCTCCCTCCTTTCTCCCTCTCTCTCTCTCTCCCCCAACTCCCCCTTTCTCTGCCCCTCTCTCTCCCCACCTTATCTCTCACTCCCTCTCCCTCTCTCTCTCTCTCTCCCTCTCCCTCTCTCCCTCTCCCTCTCTCTCTCTCCCTCTCCTCCTTCAAACTTAAAATGTCTATCTTTTTTGCTTTCTTTTCTTGTACATTATTGTATTTTGCACCATTTATCTAGTATTACTGTGATGTATTTTAATCTTTATCATGCTAAAATTGCTTTATCTATTCATGTAGATTCTACAAATACATTGTCTCGATATTCATGATATTTAATTTTTAAATATTCATCTGTAAATAATTTTATATAATTATTTGTATATTTTGAATTAATAGAATGATTTATTCAAAATAATGATTAGCCATTATTTTTTCTAAATAAAATAGGGCAAAAAGCTCAGATCGTCAGTGGATGTCCGGAAGGGTTATTAATGAATTTTTGAATAAAGATTTTTTTAACTGGGCGTACCTTCATCAATTGTCACTTGTGGCTCAACTAATGAGCATTAAGTCAATAAATCATATGTCTGAGAAATTATTTGCTGAGGTGACAGAACCGATGAATGAGATTGTTCAGTATAATAATTTGATAACTAATAACTTTTACAATACTAAGAAGTTACTACGAGGAATAGGTCTACTAGTGGAATATATTGATTGTTGTTTAAATGGATGTGAGTTAGATTGGGGCAGTGATAGTGATTTAATTAGTTGTATGTTTTGTGATCATCCTCGATTTAGGAAGGCACCTTGGGCAGTAGATACGCAAAAAAAATTAAAGGTTGTATTATTTTCTATTAATTCCTCGATTATAGAGACTATTTGCATCAAATGCTATAGCAAATGATATGAGATGGCATTCTAAGCATGCGGTTGAAGAAGGGGTAATGCGTCATCCATCAGATTCACTTGCTTGGAAGCATATACATCAAGATTTTAGAGCAGAAAGTCAAAATGTGAGATTGTGTCTCTACACTAATGGAATTCAGTCATATGACCAATCTGGACAATAGTATTCAACATGGCCAATGATAGTGACACCTTATAACATGCCTCTATGGTTGTGTATGAAGGAGCAATATATGTTTTTGTCAATATTTGTTCTATGGCCAAAAAATCCTAATAACATGCTGGATATTTTTTATAGCCTTTTATTGCTGAGTTAAATCATTTGTGGGATGTTGGCGTGAATTCATATGATATCTCAAAGAAGCAAAATTTCATTATGCGGGCAGCCCTTATGTCGATGGTAAGTGACTTTTCTGAATATTCAATGTTGTCTGGCTGGAGTACTACAAGATGATTCGCATGCCCTATTGTATGACAAATTCTGATGCATTTACCCTCAAATTTAGTGGTAAAAAGTCATGGTTTGATAACCATCATAAGTTTCTACCTATGAATCATCCATTTCGAAGAAATAGAATAGTATTTCGAAAAAGTAAAACTATGTTGATAGTTTCACCCGCAATTCGTTTAGGAGATGATATTATGACAAAGATTCAGAGTTTGGGTTTGAAGAAGGTACTGAAAAGGATGCTACTAAAAGTAATGGACCAATAGGAAAAATATTTGGCTGAAAGAAACGTAGTATATTTTGGGACTTGACCTATTGGAAGTCCAATTTAATTTGTCATAACTTAGATGTAATGTATATTGAAAAAGATGTGTTTGACAATGTTTTCAACACTGTCCTTATTATAGATGGAAAACAAAAGACACTTTAAAATCAAGACAAGAGATGAATGATTATTGTCGGCTCCTGAATTGAAACTAATGAGGCAACAAAAAATTTGCCTAAAGCTTGTTACACACTTAATAAGAAGGCAAGACATATATTGTGTGAATGGGTTAACAATTTGAAATTTTCTGATGGATATGTGTCAAATATGGGTAGATGCGTGGATATGAACAATCTTAAGTTATTTGGAATAAAAAGTCATGACATTCATGTATTTATGCAACGATTAATACCAATTGCATTCCGTGAATTACTTCCCCTATGTTTTTGAAAGGTCCTTATAGAACTTAGCTTGTATTTCAAATAGCAAACTGCAACCACAATCAAAATAGATGACACATTGAGGCTGAAGAATGACCTTCCACTTATTATTTGTAAGCTTGAACAGATATTCCCACCAAGTTTTTTTTACTCATTGGAGCATTTGCCGGTTCATTCGGCAAATGAAGCAAGGATTGCAGGGCCAGTACAATACATGTGGATGTATTCTTTTGAGAGGTAAATAGATATAATCTGATGTGTTTTATTATTTCATACATAAAGTAATATTGTAATTTAATATAATCAAGACCTAACATTGTGGTTGTTGGTATCTTCGTAAGTTGAAATTGAATGTTAGAAACAAGGAAAAAGTTAAAGGTTCAATTTGAAATGCATATTTAGTAGAAGAAGCATCATCATTTTGTTCTTATTATTTTAAGGATCATGTCAATACAAAGAATAGAAAGGTGTCGTGGAATGATGGTCATGTGATGGTAGAAGATGATTTTGTAGACAAACTATCTATCTTCAAGCACCCTAGAAAAGTATTTGGAAGAGCAATGAGAAGATGTATGATAGATGAAGAGTACAAAGCAACCTAGAGCTTCATTTTAATTAATTATGAGTATGTATACCCAAAATGGTTGAAGGTTTAATCATAGTTTAATTTTATCTTTAATAGGAATTATTAAAAATTGATATACATTTGTCTCTCTCTTTTTATATTTGTGTAGTATTTATGTTGAGTAGTTAAAATATAGGCAACTAGCAATTTTCAGCAATGATGTTGATTATATGCTAGAAACTAAATTTGTGAATTGATTAACAAATTATGTGAGAATAATAATGTTTTAAATTTTGAATTATTTAATTTATTAGTATCTTTTATTTGTTAATATCATATTTATATATATTTCACATGCAATTGATCCTTCAAAAAAAGATTGAAATATTTTCATTCATAATCTAAGTAAAGACCCGTTTAGATATGTGACAACCTATACTAGGTATTTTGTTAATGGATATAAATTTCATACAATCGGGCACGGTTCTTATAAAAAAACAATGAATAGTGGTGTATGCATTAAAGGCTCTGGTTATAGTGTAGATGAGATTAATTATTATGATCAACTCAAAAAAGTTATTGAGTTGGAGTATCCTGGACTTGAAAATGACATGATTGTATTATTTAAGTGTGAGTGGTTTGATCATACATGAAATGTGGACAAAAAGATTCATTTGGATTATAAGCTAGTGGATGTTAAGCATAAACACAGATATAATCGATATGAGTCATTTATTATGGCAGTTCAAGTCGCTCAAGTATATTATTGTATATATCCGAGTTTATCTCGTGATAAGAGTGGTTGGTGGGTGATTTGCAAAATCAAAGCTTGATCAAAATTTGAAATACCAACATCACGAAAAAGAAGAGCAGACTTAGATATTGCACTTGCATTCCAGAAAGATAACATAAATAATATTGAGCCTTTGAATGTAGATAAAGATCCAGACAATTTATGTGACTCAAATAGTGGCACAATAGAAATTCAAGATGATCAATTTCTATCTGAAGATGAGTTCGAACTTCTATCAGAATTAGACGAAATATCAGAAGATCCATTGGAGGATGACAGTGATGCTGATAATTTAATTATTATAATTTTATTATAAATTTAAACTATCAAAGATGTTTTATATTTTGTTGAAATCTATCAGTATGTTTTATTTGAAAATGCATGCTTGTTCATCATATTTCTATTTTTTGTTCTTTGTTTTATTTTGTACAGCAGATGGTGCCAAAAGGATGTGGATGTGGTGGAGGTTGACGTGGACATATAAATGAACTAAATACATCTAGTATGTTACATCATGTTGTAGAATCAGTACCATCTCATAGCCACCATATCTAGACTTCAACATCACCATCACCATCTTCATTTCTAACACCATCGCCATCATTGAGACCTCTACTATTACATTTATCAGATGTAAGCCCACCACCCATTGTGCTTCCTCCACCCACTTTTGATCCATCTCTATCTTTTAAACAACCTTTTACATAGATTGTTCCCCCATTTACAAAACCAACGACATTATCAAATGTTGTGCCTTCCTCTACAATCAATGCAAAGTTAGAAATTGAGATTATGGATGGGAGGTAAAAAAATATGTAAAAATGACTTGAAAAAAAAATTGATATTACTATCATTGTTTTTTTATATTGGTATGATTTCCTTATTTTCAATGTTATGATTTGCTGTAAGAAATTGTTATATTTATTAGATTTTATAATAATAAAGTACATTATGAAAATTATTTGGAATGAAAAATATTTATTTTATTTTTTGTATATCTAGAATAGATTTTTTTTTCTTTATTTTATCTCATAAACTAATGGAGAAACATGTGATAACTGCTCATCAACAAGTTGAGGGTTCTATGGATTGTCAACCAATTGACTATGATCCTATTTATTTGGAGACAATAGGATGTCAAAAGAAGCAGTGAGTGTACGGAATCAGCTCTAAGGGAGTGGTATTTTGCTGTAGCAGTCATGCTTCTAATTTATCTATCTCAGCAATGGTAGATGAGGCGGTTGAACAACAAGCACTAGAACCAAATGAACGTATTGTAGTTATGGAGACCAAAATGAAAGAAGGATGAGAAGATATCTCATTTGAAGAAATAAATATATGAAATTAAAGAATAGACGGATGAACAGTATACCAATTTGATGGAAGAAATGCAAGAAATTAAAGAAATGAACCATGAGATGAAAGAAATTAAGAATATAATGCAACAACGTATGTCCTATATGGAAGCACATATAGTGGAAATGGCGCAACATATAGCATTCCGAGATCCAGCTGCGAATCCTCGTAGGAAAGGCTAGCATTCCCTACAAATTATGAGGATGATTTAGTATGAGAATTTTTTCTAAACAGTTATTTATTTTTATCTATGTGTAACAAATAATTATGATAATTTTTTGCAGGTTTCATTTTTTTTATTCTGGTTTTGTTCTTTACTTTTTTGATTTACCTAATTATGAATATTTATAGGACACATTATGTGAGATAAAAAAAATTCTGATTCAAAGCATTCAGACATTACCATGGTCATTTCAATTACATGTGTCAACCGGGCCTGCCCGGCCCAGCTCGGCACGAGGCACGGCACGGTTCAGCCGTGCCTGGGCCGGCCCGGCATGGAAAAATTTCGTACCCGGGCCCGTGCCATGCCCTGGTTAGGTGCGTGCCATGCCGTGCCTGGTCAGAGCCGTGTCGTGCCTGACCCGGCAAGGTTCGGCACGCGGCACGACACCCCGGCACGGGTCAGTCTCGTGCCGGGTGTCCCGTGAGCCCGACCCCAGGATGCCCCTCCCGCAAAAAAAGACCGCAGGTCGGGTCTGATTTGACCCGAGCCGCGGTCTTCCCGTATCCCGAACCGCTCGGACAAGCAAGCCCGAGCGGGCCAGGCAAAGCATGGCACGGCCCGCCGTGCCTACAGGCCGTGCCGGGCTTGGTTATATTTAAACAGTGCCGGGCCAGGCACGGCACGGTACAGGAACCGTGTCGTTCCCGACACGGCACGGTAGCACGAACGTGCCCTAAAAAAACGGGCCGGGCCGGCCCTGCCCATTTGACACCTCTAATTTCAATGCATGGGTCCCAAATTTACCGATTTCAGCTTTATCAAAAGGATGGCTAACTTATCGTATCTTTATTATTCTTATAACATTTTATTTTTGCACTCTCTTTATCTCTTAACATTATTGCTGGACATGTTTTGGAATTTTGTTGAAGTTGTATAACAATCAAATTTAATTTGTGTTTGTTCATGTATATAATTATTATTTTTATATATCTATCCATATGTTTTTGTGTCTCCAAATTGTTTGGGTACAGCTTTAGCCTATTATAGGAATGTAAAACATATTTTCAGCAGCGGCAGCAGTGGTAGTGACGACAGCCATGACAGTGGTAGCGGTGATAGTGGCGGTAGCGGCGGTGGGGGCAGCAGCACCAGAAGCAACGACACCAGCTACAGAGGGGACAGTGACAATGACAGTGGTGGCGACGGCAGCGATGGATGGGATGCAAACTACAGCTACGGCCTGTAGTGGCATCACCAGCAGTAGTGGCAGCAACGGCAACGGCCAGCTTTGGCAGTGGCCAGCTTTGGCAGCGGCTCAGTGGTGGCACTAGGAGGCAGTAGCGGCAGTGGCGGCAGCGGAGACAGCCACTGTAGTGGCCAGCAGCTACAGTGGTGCCAATAGCGATGGTGGCAGTAGCGACATCGACAGTAGTGGCAGTAACATAGACAGTGATGGCAATGACGACAATAGTAGTGGTATTGGCAGTGATAGTGGTAGCGGCAGCACCGTCAAGAGCAGCAGCTATAGCGAGAGCAGCAACGTCAAGAGTAGCAGCTGTAGCGAGAGCAGCAACAATAACAACAAATGTGGTATATATGTATGAATAAAGTCAGTATATACGTACATATAATACTGTAGTATTTTATGCACATATATACTGAGTATATTTGTACTTAGTTTATATGTACACATAATACTACAGTTTTTATCTACATATACTCTAGTAATATATGTACGAGTGAAATGTTAGTATATATGTACATATATACTACATGATTATATATTTATCAAAATATAACTTTTTTTTATTTTAATGTGACTAAGTGGTTTAAATTTTTTATAGTTTTGATACCACATTATTCCTCATACAATGCTTGTATAAGTGATAAAATTTTTCACTAGACATTACTTTCCATGACTCGGATAGCTTTGTCGTAATAGAAAAATGGTGATCGAATGAGCAGAGAGAGAGAGATCAATATCAATGAATGGATATATTATACTTTATGTACTATCGGTAGATACATTGATGGATAAGATGTAATAAAATTTTGTTATTTTTTGTTTCAATTATGTAAAATTTTGAATTATAATAAGTTATAAAATGATTTTATTTTTTGTTTATTATAAATTATATTTAATTTCATTTTTTATTCAATTTGATATAAAAATATTAAATTATTTAATTAAAAATTTTAGAATAAATTAAATTCTAAAAATAGTTTTGAAATTAAAATAGCTATGAAAAAATTCCTTACTACATAATTAGCAAAGGAAAAATTCCTTGCTAGATTAGCAAGGGAAAAATTCCTTGCTAATTTAGCTAGGGAATTTTTCCTATCTAATTTAGCTTGGAAAATCTTTATTTTAGCAACACATTTTTTCATCACTAAATTTATTTAGCTAGGGACTATTTTCGTCGCTAAAATTTAGCGACCAACACCTTAGCTTGGGAATCTTCCAATTTTCATTTAGCAACGAAAAATCTCATTTAACTTGCTAATTTAGCTAGAGAATTTCTCTTTTTTTAGCAAGGGATTTTTCCATCACTAAATTTTTAGTTAGTTAAACTTTTCCTCTCTAAATTTTAGGAAGGAGCACTTTAGATAGGGGTAGATCCATCGGTAATCCTTCGCTATATCTCGTTTAGCGACGAAAAATGCCCATTTACTAGGAAATTTTCCCTAGCTATATGGGATTTTTCTTGTAGTGTAGGCTATAAGAAACCTTTCTATAAAACTCTCTTATTTCTCCTTAAATTTCATTGAAGTATAACTCAATTCCCTGCACTTTTAGACAATAAAAAACAAGAAGATGCAACAGTCCCTCCTTGCTACGGCCTTGCTCCCTGTATCCACCCACTTCTTCACCTCTAGCTTTATCCTACCTGCTTCTTTCTTTTCTTTTATATCTATTGGGCCTACTCATCATCCACATCTAAAACCTTTTCTATGTATCCAAAACCAGAAGTCATACAGTAGCATAATTTTTCTACTGCCACTTATTTTTGATGCCATGTGCTTGATCTTTGCTACCCGCATACAATCACAGAAAACACATAATATTCTTTTATTACCCTTTCCCCACTCATATTCTCTACAATCACTACCCTTCCCTTATATATGTTGCTTGTTAAGCTCTGCATTAAAAAGCACAAAAAAACAAAAAAAAAACCAAAAAAAAAAACTAAGAAACTAAAATTGAAATAACAAAAAACTAAAGTCTTCCCCCTCCCTGAAGAAAAACCATTTCACAGGACCCGAATGTTTTATACAAGCATTATTGTATCCTCACCTTTAATCCCTACCTGCTCTCACATATGGATAACTTGTCTTATATAAATATGCTAAGCCTTTAATTTTATTAGTGATATCTTCTGCTTTGAACTCCTTTGCCCCCTTCTTGTATCCATCTTCCATTAATTTATCTGCCACGGTATTTTCCTCCCTATATATATATGTACTATGGTGCCATTTAATTCATTTAAGAGACTTCTAATATTTTATATTTCCTCATATTTCCACATATTTAATTTACTATTGGCTAATCCAACCAATAGACTGAAGTTTATTAGATTCTAAATTGTTTGTATATAAGAATTTTTACAGATTTGAAGCCCTTTTTGCAGGGCCATAATTTCTGTGTGCAGTTCTTTATCTATCTTACCCCTCATTGTGAAAGCTTTGATTATTCTACCTCCTCCCTCTCTCAACACTCCCCCTCCTTGTTAAGCACAATTCTGCCCCACAGAGGTTTGTTCCTTGTTATTATTTTGATTCCTTGCATTTTGATATTTTATATTTTTTTTCCCCATATCTTTTCCGTACAATGTTATGTTTCCCATTTCCTAACTTTAATAGGATAAGTATCTGATAAGCTTTCACTTTCTATCTTTATTTCTACTAAAATATTTTTAAAATTCATTTAGATTTTTCAAAATCTATTTTTATTTCTTGCTTTTCATATACACCAAATTATTATGTATTCATGACCCACTTAAGTGCATTGTTCATTTTGATTTCCTTACTCTAGTTTATAAGCCTATCTTTTAACAGAGCTTCCTTATTTTTTATCCGTGCATTTTTTTCTAAAATTTTTCATACTTCTGACGCAATTTTCCCTATAGATAGTAGATGCTCTATGCCTTATACATCTGAACCACAACATTCACATCTTGAAACCATCAATATGCCTTTTATATGTATCCTCTCATCAACCAGTAAAGCCTTTTTTAGTGCTTTCCACATGAAGATTTTAATCTTTTGCACATTATCATCCTCCCATGCCCATTTATAAATTTGTGTGTTTGTCTTTTATTCCTTACTATAGATTTTGTAATTTTTAGTGTGAAGACCCCTTGTGAGTTTAAATCCATTTCCAGCCACTCTTGTTTAGTTTCGAATAAGTTTCAACTATGTGTTGTTGTTTTAACATTTGTTTCCACATCTTAGATGCCTCCTTTGAATCATTAAAATCATTATTTCCCAAACCATACTTTGCCCTTGAATTATGCACAGATACTTTTATTCTTTTTGAATCTCCACTAGTTTTTACATGCCCAGGCATTTGACATGTCCTTTAGACTAGTGAAACCTAACCAACCTCCTCATTGGGATAGCATACATCCTCTCATTTTTTTCAATGCAAGTTAGGCTTTCCATTCCTCTTTCTGCATAAGAAATTTGACATTTCTCTCTAACATTATTATAATCTTGTTTGGAGGTTGGATTGCCATTAGTATATGTGTTAGAGAACTTTCCAGTACGTGAGCTATAATCATTGCACTTCCAACAATATTAATTAAATCTTCTTTTCATCCAGCTATCTTTGCTTTCATTTTCTCCACCAAGAACAAAGTATTCCTCCTTTATCCTACCTTCATGTATTGGGAAACCCAGGTAAGTTAGCACCCCTCTCATTTGTGTGAACCCCATGACTCTTTTAATTTTTTGAGCGAGCCTTTCAGGAGCTTTTTCTTTAATTATGAACTGGCATTTTCTTTTGTTCAAGACTTGCCATGTTTCTTCTTCGAAAATATTAAATAACTCCATCATATTATTCATAGAATTTTTACTTGCATTTGAAAAAATTATTCCATCATCTGCATATGCCAGACACCCCACTACCAGCATATTACTAGGTTGTTTAAAAGTTAAGCTTTTTTCTCATTGTCATTCTCTCTTTGACATTTAGGATTAACAATTCCAAATATATGTTAATTAGCAAGGTTGAGATAGGACCTCTTTGCCTTAGTCCCCTTATTGGCTTAAATTCTATATTGACCCTCCCATTTGTGAGGATTTTGACTATTACACTTGATATGCATTTGTATATCAAGTCTATCCAAAATTCTAAGAACCATCATTTGAGAAAAACAAAACTTGGAGAATGGAAAAGTTGCCTTCAAATCATCAAGTAATAGGATGAAAATGAGCATTCAAATGGAAGATAAAGACTATTGGAAGGATTAAGAAGTACAAAGTAAGGTTATTTACAAAAGGTACTCTTAAGTTGAAAATAATTATATGATGAGATCTTCTCACAAGTAGCAAAAATGTCAATTATCTGGGTGGTATTAGCCATTATAATAAGGTATTATATAAAAGTTGAGTAGCTAGATATAAAGATGGTTTTCCTTTATAGTAACCAAGAAGAACAAAGCTATATGGTGAAATCAATTGGTTTCAATGTTAAAGGGAAGGAAAACATAGTCTACAAGCTGAAAAAGTTACTCTACAAAGCTATATGAGGACAACAAACTTAATATTGGGCCTATAAATTTGAAGAGATTGGAAATGTAGGATGTTGTGCATTGGGCACCAAAAGTATGTGTAAGGAATACTTTGGATTACAATATGTTTTAATACAAATCAATAGGAACTCCTATTGTGACTAGGATGAAGTTGATAGTTGAGCAATATCCTACTTAGTAGGAGCAACATCCTTAGTTGTATCTGTTAGTGCTTTTGGTAGTCTGATATTTATCATGGTATGTAGTAATAATGATATTTCATATGTTATGACAATACAAAGCAGGTACATATCCTACTCAAGGAAGAAACTTTGAAATGCCATCAAATGGTACTAAAGTATACATGTGGAACCCTTGATTTATGTTGTCATTAGGTGGTATATCAATGACCATAAGATTTTTGAAATTAGTGAAACTATGGATGTCGACTAGGATGAAGATATGAATAAAATAATATCCATGAGTAGAGGTGTCAGACGAGCCGGGACGAGCTGGGCCGGCCCGTTTTTTTAGGGCACGATCGTGCTTCCGTGCCGGGGCGGGCACGGCATGGTTACTGTACCGTGTCGTGCCCGGCCCGGCATGGCCCGCATGCACGGCGGGCCGTGCCGTGCCTTGCCTGGCCCGCTCGGGCTTGCCTGTCTGAGTGGTTCGGGATACGGGGGACCGCGGGTCGGGTCGAATCAGACCCGACCCATGGTCTTTTTTTGCGGGAGGGGCATCGTGGGGTCGGGCTCACGGGACACCCAGCACGGGATAAACCCGTGTCGGGCCAGGCACGGCACGGCACGGCTCGTGCCAAACCCGGGCACGGCACGGGCCCGGGCATGGAATTTTTTCGTGTCGGGCCGGCCCAGGCACGGCTGAACCATGCTATGCCTCGTGCCGTGCCGGCCCGGCTCGGTTGACACCTCTATCCATGAGTGGGTATGTGTTTAACCATGATGGTGGGTCAATGAGTTAAAGGAGCAAAAGGTAAGGTTTGGTTTCCCTGAAATCAAATGAGGTATAACCTATTCGGCTATCACTTGTGTAAGTAAAAAATATATCTAGATAATAAGACTATCTAAAGATATTGGTTTTAGATGCTCTATATATTGATTTTTTTTAGTTATTTGGTGAGTATATTTTGTTGTATTCACACTTATTCTAGTGTTTATTTGAGATACTTTGAAAAATTATTATTATGAGTGAAGTTGATGAATATTAGTGAAATTAGAGTGATTTTATATGAATGTGATAGACTTGGTGGAGAAAATCCTTGGAGGAGAAAGAATTGATATAGAGTCATGACAATTCCCTTATCGCTGCTTGGCCATGACTCTACAATTATTCTTGAGTAGTTTCATCATTTCTTCATGGCCATGATTCTACAAAAAAATTGTTTCTTTGTATGTCATGACTTTACCAATGAGTTGACACTTGAGACAAGTATTTCACCATGAAACATAATCATCAAGACCATAATATTTTGTTGAAGTCATGATTGTATTTTATTTAAAATACTTAATGGCCACAACATTATCTCTCTATCATAGTAGCCAAGTAGCTCACTAATAGAAATATTCATGATAATTTCAAGAGCCATTACTTATTTAATACATAGCCAAAATAATTAGTCTTTTGTATTGTAACATTATTTTTTGCTATGACTTTCATTTTAGAAAGTATTTATTATGGCCATGGCTTTTCGAATGTTGCAACTATGTGCTCCACATAAAGAGTACCAGGGATTTGACCATGTTTAGCACTGCCATTTGTGTTATAAAGGGTAATTATCTCTGTCATGTTAATTCTAGTTTCATGATACTTTGCTTAGAAAGCCAATCCAATTTCATGACCAATCCCTATATTATGACTTGAAGTTATAAAGAGTAATTATCTTAGTCTTAACAATTTCATAATCATGTCACTTTGCTCAAAATCTAAAACCAAAGTCATGGCTAATTCTAGTGATGCAATTTTATATTATAGAGAGTAAGGATATCAATTATTGTCATTCCTAGTGCTATGAGATCAAAGATTCGGAGAAGATCCAAAAATAATAATAAAAACATGGCATAATGTTTGTGTCATGACTTCCAACTTAAAATATTGCATGGAGCACTAAAGTAGAAATGTAACTTCAAAAAGAAGAAATGAAAAAAGGTAAAAGGGGGAATTACAAACCATTCATGCCAAAACTCCTAATTGATGTGATTTTAACCCTCATTTAGGGTAAATCAAAAGTGAATACAATCAATTCTTGAATGTAATTAGAATTATATACTTAGATTTTCATGAGAACATTCATTAGAAACCCTTGAATCTATAAGATGTCTCTTAATATATCTCATATAATTTCTTTTATGATGTCTAGCTAAATCAAGATATATAATTAGTGAATATACATGTATTGTGATGAATTAATGATTATATGATTTTATGTTGTGTTTGAGTTCTTAATTTGATGTTGATAGAAATAGATGTAAATTAGAACCAAAACTTAAAACTTTCATAAATATGTAGGTATATGCTTGTAAGTTGTGGTGCATAGAGACATTTAAGTCACAAGAAACACTCTAATAGTAAGTTAAGAAAGAAATAGTAGCTCTTCGAATCTTAATGCATGAAATAAAGTTATGTGTAAAGACCTAAAGTTTAGATAAGTTTAATCATTATGATTATAGTGCTTTCTATTGGGTATGTAATATACTAAATAATTTTATCTATTTTTGATGATATTAGATGATGTGTAAGCAAGGAAATAGTCCAGAATTAGATTGGATTCATAACTTTTGAGTCTAGGTAGATTTTGATGAATAATTATCAAATTGATATGTTTTTAAAGATAATTGGCATCTTAGTAATATGTAGTTTTTCATGTAGTTTTTCCATCTATTTTTAGCTAAAACTTTACTTATTTGGTCATGATTATATATGTATACTATAACTCTACTATCTCATTAGATTAATCCTACAACTATGCAATATATTCTTTTTGATTATGATATTATCATAATGTCAAAACCATATTTTTCTTGTAATAAGTAAATGACCAACATTAATTTCACTTCATAACAACCAAATACCCTACTAGTACTAAAATTCATTGCTACTTCTCAGCATCATAACTTTTTCTTCAGCAAGGATTTGTATTATCTACTCTCAAGTGATAGTAATGACTTTTTGCAAAGCAAATTTTGTGCTACAGAAAGTCACAAACTCAATACTACTAAGGCAAAATCATGGCAAATATCAAGTAACACAACTTTTGGAAATAAATTTATAGAGAGTCTTACTCAAAATGACAACTTTCCAAGATCATTTCTCTTGGCCTCAAAAGAAGTTAAAGTCATGACTTGGATGTATGGATTAATTTCCAAAGTCATGGTAATTTTCAGTGCCATGGAAATTTGATACATGAGAAATATCAAGGCTAAATTCATGGTTATTCCTAGTGTGATGGATATTTGATGAAAAAGAAAGGTCATTGCCATAATCAAAGTAAGTCCCATTATTATGACTTTGTATTATACAAAACCAAATATATAAGTCATAGACACTTCCCACTACTACTGCTTTGTATTAAAAAAAGATTAATATGCATTCATAAGTCATGACCACTTTTAGAATCACAACCTCGATCTCAGGAAACAAAAGTTAGAGTTATGGTATTTTTTCAAATTCATGAATTTCTACTTAGACAAATATAAAAGCTATAGAGTATAACAGAAGATAAAAAACAAAAATTTAGAAATTCTTCTTCTTTTTCAAGTACAAGACCAAAAGCAAAACACAACAACAATCCTAGGAAGGATTTTAGCACTCACTAGGAAATCCATGAGTAAGAAAGGGATGCATAAGACATACCCTAAATCTTAGAGATGGAGGGCATGAATCTCAAATCTCTCATCTCTAGGGTGGATTCGAGAAATCAACCAAAATAACATGAGATTAAGGTTTGTATCCTAAATTCTCATTAGGGATATCATTAGGAACTTGAGATTCATGCGATTTCTTTTCTTTTGCCTAATTGGATCTCTCCTAAATGTTAGGCTAAATTGAGGTCTAGAGTTTGTGTAATTATAATTTATATGATGTATGAATAGTTTATGAATAATTGATGTGTTTGATTTATAATAAGGAATGAAATTTAATGGAAAAAGTGATTAAATAAAACTTGATTATAGATTTGATTATTGAAAGGTTTGTACATGTTGTCATGTTGGATGGTGATAGGTAAACTATGAGACGTATTCATTCATAAGCTATAAAGAAATTGATAGCCCTTTCTAATAATATTGTGTATGATAAACTCATATGTTAACGCCCTAAATTAAGGTATGTTAGTCCTTGAGAGTATGGTGTTCATAAAGCCAATAGTGTTTAATGTTATAGTCTATTGTATGTGTCTTAGAAAAAAAAGATTCTCAATTGATATTGATATTTTATAGAATGTTATCCTAAGGGTATCACCATTAGTATGTGAGTCACATCATTATTAAGGAGGATGATGATAGGTAATCAATAGGACATGCATGAGTGTATTATGTTTCACAAAGTGGTGATAGTCCTTTGAGTTATTTTTCCTCATATGGGTACCACCATTGAGATTTAAAAAAATAAAATGTCAATTGTAATAGTATGCCACTTTCAAAGCTAAAAGTATAAATACTTATATACCACATCACTTCTTATTCTTTATAATACTTGAAGCCAAAAAACAAGAATGTACATATGAATCAACCATCAAGGCTAGTTGATGAGTTACCTAAAAGTATAGACTTATAAATAAACCTTGAGCATAGTTGAATTATTATCTTAGTAGTAAAGTATCGAGGTAACAGTTATGAGAAGATTAACATTAGGATAAATTCATTGGTGATAACTACATTTTATACCATTACGATAAAGGAGCATTCTAATAATGATCCAACCTTCATTCTATATCAAAACTCCAACATAAAACAAATTATTTGAACATGCATCATTTAAATCAATTAGACAAATCCTATGATCTAAGAGTCATACCAAAATTCTAAAATATATTTTATATTAGAATTGTATTGTCACATTATTAGTTAACCAAACTACTAATATAATATTTATGGCACCAATATCTAGAAAAATATTCTTTTTACTACTTGTAAGAGATGTATACTTGAGGATATTTTTTAATGAGATATATTCACCAATGAGCTTTTGAGATACTACTTAACCAATAAGATTGGATATCATTATAATGTCGTAATAAGTTTTTGTGCTATTCTCAAAAATTTTTTTAAATTTCTTGGTCAACGTGAGATAAAAAATTATCTATTAAAAAGGATTTTTAGTAGTTTAGATAGTGTTATTTTGATTCTTTTATTAATCAAATTATTTGACTTGTTATCTTGTTTGAACTATATATATATATATTGTGTCTTGTACTTTCCTTGTCTATTTTTGTTCTTTCTCACCCCACATTTTATGAGTAGAAATTTTTGGACTGAGCTAACACCTCTATGACAAGAAATAAATAGAACCAAGAGAGTTATTTTGAAACAAAGAGCTAACAAAAAGCATTATGAAAAAACTAGCAATAACAATGAGCCCTAGGTCATCGCTGGGAAAGATGTTGAATAGCACATCAATCATTGCACATTAAAAGATTATTGGTAGCTAGTAATAATGCATTATTATTTGGGTATTCGAATAAAACTAATAGAAACAAATAATTTTGAGTTGAAAAGATTCTGATAATGATGGTTCGATGACAATGGTATGGTGGAAGGATACCAAAGGATATGAATGGATTTGCCAGGATTTTTTGGAGTTGTGCCACATGGTAAAGATGATTTGAGTTAGTCCAGATATAATAAAGTTATATCTATTCTCATTCACATTAAGGGATAAGGCTTGGAGTTGATTCCAATGCTTCATTCATGCATCCATTAATAATTGGGATGAACTTATGAGGGGTTTTCGAAATATTTGTTTCCCACCTCATATCACTCCATATATATGGATATGATAAGCTAGTTATAGTAGGATGAGCAAGATACTGTATATAATGCTTAGGAAAATTTTAAGGAGTTTTTGAAGAAATACTCTAAAAATGGGTTTCAATTATGGTTCCAAACTCAAACTTTCTACAAAGATCTTATTTATATGATGAGGTGTAGTTATGGGTGATTCAAATTTGAATAAATCATAGGAAGAGGCATATAACTTATTTGAGGAGCTAGGAAAGAATACCTACCCAACTCTAATTGAACAATCTTTTGAGAGATGATAATATTGAGTATTAGAGTTGGATTAATTCCCTACAATAGAAGATAAAATAGAGGGGTTCCAAAGATAGCTTAAAACCTAAAAAAATAATAGAAGAGGATTAGAAGAAGACATTAGTTTTCACTTTGCAACAATATAAAATGAAAAATTTTGATTCTATTTATCAAATGAAGAAGGCCAATGAATTATAAAAAAAATGGTATGCAATTGAACCCAATAATAATGTCGGAAAACATTATCATATAAATGTGAGAAATAATAAGATTTTTTATATTGAGACTATGGGAATCTATTGCATAATGTTAGGCAAGCTCCAAAGTGATTTGGAATTAATTTAGTAAGCTATGGTAATCATGTGGGATTAAGCTCGAATTATAAACCTTCAAGAAGAAAAAAAAAATTGATGATGAGATAGTATGAATACTATATTAATAGAACTAAGAAAGAGAAATGATCACAAAGTTATTCAAATTGAAAGGCTTGAATTGAGATTATATCACATGAGTTTGGTAATGAAGAATACAAAGAAACAAATTAGATAATAGGAATTATAAAAGAAATGAATAAGAGTTTATAAATTACCAAGTAATTCTATGGAAAACCTAAAGAAGTGCTTATCAACATTACTTCAAAGCAAAAAAGGGCTAGTAAGGCAATACATAGAGCTAGATGATTTTAGAAATTCAAGAATTGATAACTTTGTAACTATCTCAAAATTCATGGCTCTCATTGAAAATGTCTTAAATATTATGACTCCTGCAATGAATTTTTCTACAAATAAATATTATAGCACCACAACATCTTATAAAACCATGACTCTAGTAGAAATACAATCTGACTCTTACCCCTAGCTATGAATGAAGTAAGCAAAGATATATATGAGTAAATAGAGGTTACCCAAAGTTATGGAGAGAAAATGTCAATTAGAATAAAGCTAAATAATAAGTTTAAGTTGAATCATTTATTTCTGCAATATTTTAGGAATTAGATATTAGATGTACAATTTGACAAATTACTCATTATTTTTTAGAAACTATAAGAAAATATATTTTATTTATGTAATATTTACTAAAGATCTAGTATTGTGTAATGGTAGTAAGAAGAAGTCTGAGACATTCAGGATTGTGAAAATGACTGAAAATTGTATTGTAGTTATTGTAGACATTTAGTCATTATTTGAAATGGGATCAAATGTCAACTTGAAGCGCATATCATTTACATAAAGGTTAAGTCTAAGAAAAATTATGCCAACCCCTTACTAACTCGATTGATTGGACAATCAAATGCCTAGATGGTATTATCAAATATATTTTAGTTAAGATTAGTATCTTTATGTTTCTAGTAGATTTTGTTGTAAGAAAAATCAAGGAAGATAATTATGTAAAATTAATTTTGGGATAGCCATTTTTTGCTATTAGACAAGCCCTTATTATGTAAATAATGGCAGTTCAATCTTTGTATTGCGCAAAAATAGTAATATTTAGTCTTTTAAAGGTTTATAGAGTCTAGATGATGATGAGATAGTCTAGGAAAATAAACAATGTTCTCCATATGCCAATCCAACAAAAAGTAAACTTTGAATAAAAGAATTTTGTAGAGTAATTGTCAAATGAAAATAAGACAGATGACAAGTAAGAATAATTTTGAAAATATAAAAGTGATGAAGATGAAGAACATGTTATCCAATAGCCACTTTAGAGTTGTTTAAGTGATGAAAATGTGAAAGATGACTACTATGAGATCGCAACATCCTATTGAAGCAATGACTTCAAAGAAATCAAAACATAGATAACTTCAAAAAAATTTGAGGAAACACTAAGGAAGACAAAGTTGAGACATAATTTTTGAAAGATCTAAATAATGAAAATGTTGTAGCCCGGCATAATTCTATGACTTTAGTATTATAGAATGAAATTATACATTAGAACCTCAATGACAAAGCCATGGCCATGAAAAGTTTAATGGCTTTGGTGTTAAGAAAGAAATATGCCAAGAGAAGTTTATTGAAAAAACTGTATATGTGCTCAATACCATGGATTTGGGAAAATAGGAAGAGAAGTACTAGGCTAGAACCAAAGAATAAGCTATACCAATTTTAAAAGCTATGGCATCCAAAAAAGAAAGGGACAAAAAATAAGTGTAATTGATGTAAAACAAATAGAAGAAATAAGAAAGATGTATATTAAATTATACACTGAAAAGCTATTGTGAATGGTATAGATCATTGACTAATGTGAGAAGGTATTGATGGTCTAGCTATGAATATTAAACATAACATTTCTTGAGAGGAAACCTAAAAATTATTTTTGCATGTGTGATATAATAAATATCGTATACTCATTATCTACATGATTGTACACATCCAACAAACCTAGAAGCATTGTGGTGGAACTCAAACTCCACCAATGACTATTAATTTATCTATGATAAGTTATTTCACTATAATGAGACACTATGACACTCAAACATAGTTATAAGAAAAATATTTTTTTTTACGAATATGTAGTAGATTATTTTTACTAAGAGAAAAGTTGTTACTCATGGATGACCAAAAGTTTGTGTGGGAATATGTTCAGTATATAAACTACCAAATAATCTTGAATATTTGTTATGATATTAGATGGTATGTAAGCATAAAATTAAATTATTTTAAAATAGGTAAGAATTAGATTTATTTCACAACTTTGGAAATTTGATTGATTAGGATGAATACTCATGAAATTGGTATTCATTGGTGGTAATTGATGCTTTGTTAAAGTATGATTCATCGAGTTATTTTGACATCTATTCTTGGATGAAATATTTATTTAGTCATGACAATCTTTTTACATCACGACTCTACCAACTAATTAGCATAATCCTTCAATTTTGTAATAGATTATTTATGGTTGTAACATTAGTATTGAGTCATAGATATATTTATCTCATAACAATTAAATGATTAAGAAATTAATTTCATACCATTAAAACTAAATACTCCAATTGTAATAAAAGACGTGGCCACTTCCCATCTCCATGACTTTATTTTTACCAAATTTTATATTCTCAAGTCATGGCTAAGGCATTTTCCCAAAGTTATATCTTGTTGGCTACAAAAAGTTATGAAGAAAAAACTACTCAAGAAAAAATAATGATAATTATTTAGTGTAGTGAATTTTGGACACATGATTTTACAAAGGATATTATCCAAGCATAGTTTTTTCTAATGGCCACTACTCTTTCCATCAAGAGAAAGCAAAGCTAAGACTTGGATGTATAGGGATAATTTCCAAAATCATAGTCATCCCACGAATAACAACTATTTGATACATGAGAAAGTTCAAGCCTAAATCCACAACCATCTCCACATAGTACATGTTCAATACAAAAGAAAGACCAAGTCCAAATTCATAGCTATTCCCAACATCAAGACTTTGTATTATAAAGTCAAAATGGATAAGTCATGAAAACTTCCTAGTGCCATGACTTTTTGTTACAAAATATTAAGATCTATTCATTAGCTATAGACAATTCTAGAGTCTTGACCTTTATATCAAGAGACCAAGGCCAACGTCTTAGCATTTTTTCAAATCCATAATTTTTATTTAGAAAATGCCAAAATTATAGAGTATAAAAGAAGATGGAGAACAAAAAATTCAAATTTTTATTCATGCACAAGACCAAAAGCATAGTAGAACAACCCTAGGGGGTTTTTTAAATTATATAGGGAATCAATGAGAAAGAAACAAATGCCGAACATAAGTTAAATCCAAGAATCATGGGAGCAACTCTCAAACCTCATTCTCTTGGGTGGATATGAGAGATCAACCAAAATAGTATGGGAGTAGGATTTGTATAATATATTTTTTAGAGGGCTATCATTAGAACCCAAGATTCATGAGACTTTTATCTTGTATCTCATTGAACCTCTTTCCAATGTCGAGCTAAATTGGAGTCTATTTTATATATAATTACTATTTATGTTAAATCTAAATAGTTAATGAATAATTAATATGTTTGATATATGTTGTTGAATAGAAATTGATAAAAATGATAATAAAATAGAACCTGTATTAGAGATTTGACTATTGATGTGTTTGTGCATGCTGTTATTGTGCATGGTTATAGGTAAATCATGGGGCTAACTTGTGCATATGGTTGGAAAAAAAATGTTAGTCTTTTTGACTCTGAAAAGTGAGACAAACATATATATTAGAACCCAAAAATGAGATTCATTAATTATTGTGAGTACATCACTCATGAAGTTGAAAGAATAAATGATTTTACATGTCACTCAATTTTACTTGTCTTGAAAGAAATAGTTATCAATTGATATAGATGTTTAATAGAATATTCTATTAAAAATTTCATATTTAGTGTGAGAGTTACATTATCATTGTGGAGGATGGTGATAGGTAATTCATAGGACATCTAAGATTATATGATAACTCATAAGGTGATAAAAATTATTTGACTTGCTTTCCCTCGTATAGTTCCTATTAGTGAGATTTGAGGTAACATATATTAATTATATGCATATGTTACTTATGAAGCCAAAAACTACAAATGCTCATAAACTATATTAGTCCTTTGTCTTTATAATACTTGAGACTAAAGAAAAAAAATGTACATATGAAGAATAATCTATGTGAATTTCTAAGTTACCTAAATTATATAGACTTGTCAATGAACTAGATGTAGAGATGACTTGTTTATTTGGTAGTAAAGTAGAAAAAAGATAACTATGATGTGACTATATTTGAGATGGACTCAATGATGATAACTATCTTATATGTTATTAAGAAAAATGGTCATTTTATAAAAATCCATCATTTGTTATGTATTCAAACCCAACATAAATTAAATTATTTGAATATGCATCATATAAATTAAGTAGATAAATATTAGGAAATAAGAGTCATACCAAAATCAAAAAAATATCTTCTCCACTAAAATTACGTTGTCTCATTGTTGGTTAACTAAACTACTATTATAATCCTAGTGAGATTGAGATATGTGAAAGTTATCTTTATTACTTGTACAACTAATATATTTGATTATCTTTTTTGATGAGATAACATTGCCTATGAGCTTTTATAACATTGGCTAATCAGAAAAATTACGTAGCATAATAAACTCACAACACTTACCAAGCTAAAAGTATGAATATATTTAAGACCAATCTATTATGTATTATCTAGAATAACTAACATTTAATTATTCTAGGAGTTAAATAGAATATCTAACCTATGAGTTAGAACATAGTGTGGGAGTTAAGTCTTAGTTATGGATGATCTTATCAAGTATGTCATGAGATTCATATAAGTTTGGAAAATTGGTATGGTGCTGATAACCTTGCAAGTCATTCTTTCTTGCATCACTTTCATAGGTAATATTTATGGGAAGGCACATATTAATTATCATAAGAATTCTAATTACAAAGCTAAAAAAACAATTACTTTCAGTACCATATTATCTCATGTCTTTAAGAAAATTAGAAGTGCATACTTGAATCAATCATCAATGATAATTTATATATTTTATAAATATAGTAGATGTGTGAATGATATTTACATTGAATGAAGTATGCCTTTGGCAATGAAATACCAAGGGGATAACTATGAGGGGATCATTCTTAGTTGTGATAGTCAAAGGATGATAGTTATCTTGTATGCCAAAAGAGTAGATAGATATTTTCATATTGATATAACTTTCATATAATAATTGAATATAAAATTAATCAAACATCAAAGAAACATCATCAAGAACAATGACACGTGTTAATCCTAAAGTTTGAGCATCTTTTCCAAGACCAAGTATATTTATTCAATGCGAGTTGTGATTAGTTCACTATTTGTTAATCGAATTACCTACACAATCACTACGTTATCATTATCTAAAATTATTACTTGTATGACTTATATATTTACACAGCTATATTAGATGAGAGATCATTGCCTAACTATGATTTGTGATCTAATTAATTAAATGATATACTCTCACAAATTCAAAATAAGTTTTTGATATTATTATCAAGAATTATTTTTTTATAGTTTAATTAGTCAAGTTGAGTTAACTGTTAACATAATTTTCTTTACATAAGGATAGTTTTGTTTCAAGTTGTGTGGTTTAGATAAATGCTTAGTGTTTATATTGCATTTATATTTTATTTTGTACTTTTTTTTTCCTATTTTGTAGCCACCACCACTTATATGAGCAAAACTTCAAGGACGAAGTTAAGACTACAAGATTAAAAAATTGACAGATCAAAGAGATAATCTTTTCCAACCAATAATGTTAGACATGCTATCAGTCTTATATTTAATTTCATGAAGTTCTATTATATGGGAATCTAAAACAACAATCAAAACATGCATATTTATACAAGATAAACAAACTATCATTTGAAGATAGTATTTTGTGATTATTGAAGAAGACAAAGAAGAGTAATGAAATAAAAAAAAATTAAATAAGATAGATAGAACTAGAATTCAAATACATGGGCATGATTTAAGAAATTATTCTAGCCAAAGATGTAATATTCAGTGAAGAAGACATCAGGAAAAATGAGGTCAAAAAGAAGGATGAACAAAATAATAATAAGGTTGAGTTGGAATGAAACATAAAGTCATGATTCCTAAAAAAAGCATGACTATCATCACTATCATCACTAGACCTATAAGGAACAATGCTATAGAAAAAGCTGAAGCCACATATTTTTTTTATATCACTTCCCAAAAAAAGAAATCAAGTTTGGGCATTTTTTACTTAGTATCTTTGATCAACATATTTAATACATTATGAACAGAGAGAAAAAGATTATACTAAAAAAATAACATGGACATATGAGATCAATGAAGAGGAAATTTGACCCAAAAAAAAAGTCTAGCTACAAATCTTAAATATAGTGTTACTAGAAAGGTAACCCATGAAACATTACACTATAACCCATTCATAACAAATCACAAAATTCTAGATCACATTTTCAAATTAAAAGTTCACCATGACACTCAAACCTAGTCATAGTTATACTAAGTATATACTTTTTTGTCTAGATGTTTATCAGGAGATTTATTACTTGAGGATAAGTAATTACCTTTAGTATGAAAATTTATTCGATGCTATATTTACTAAATTTTTTGGGTTAGTTGATGGGTATATATTATCGTGTTTATACTTATTTAAGTGTTTATTGGAGAGATTTTACTAAATTATTATTTTACTAAAAGTTGACATATATTAGTAAATTTATAGTGATTTTGGATAAAAATTGGTAGACTATATGGAAAAAAGGCTTTGATGGAGAGAATCAATGGAGTATCATGACAAATACATTATCCCAACTTTCAAACTTATTTTTAAGTAATTGTTACATCCCTTCTTAGATATAATACTACAAAAATATAAACATGACCTTGTTTGTATGTCATGAATCTTCCATCAAGTTGATATAAGTATTTTACTATGCAACATAATTATCTTGGTCATGATATTTTGTTAGATCATGGCCTGATTATCTCTAAAATACTTAAAAGCCATGAAATTATTTTTACATCATGGTAATTAAGTAGTTGTGTTATAAATAATAATTGTCTCAGTCACGGTAATCCTAGCACCACAACACTTTTTTCAGAAAACTAAGATCGAATCTATGTCCAATTCTAGTCTTTCAACTTTATATTATAGATAGTAATTGTCTTTATAACTACAATCCTACCACCATGACACTTTGTTTAGAAAGCCAATATCAAAACCATTAATAATTTAAATGCCACAATTTTATGTTATAGAGAGCAAAGAAATTAGTTGCCACTATTCCCATCACTATGATATTAGTGCTCTAGAGAAGAACCGGAGAGATAAAAATTCATGACCTCAAGTATGTGTTATGACTTCCAAATTAAGATATCACATAGAATACCAAAGTATTAAAGTGACACTTAGAAAAGAAAAAATAGAAAAAAGAAAAGCAAAAAAACTATGAACCATACACACCAAGAAATTTAGATGATGCAATTCTAATCCCAATTTAAGGCAAATATAAAGTAGACACAAACAATCCTCGATTGGAATTAAGATTATTTGCTTAGATTTTGTCTTGTCATTCTTTAGGAATCCTAAAATCTACAAGATATCTCTCAACATATCTCATGTGATTTTTTCCCTAATATCTAGCTAAATTAAGATATTAAGTTTGTGAATATACTTGTATTATGATGAATTAGAGATTATATGAGTTTATGTTTGTATCTATGTTGTTTTTTTGATGTCGATGGATATAATGCAAAGTAGAACCAAAACTTAAGATATTCATGAATATATAATTTTATGCATGTTAGTTTTTTTTTGTTTTAAATTTGTTTTATTATTAATATAACCCTCTCTTTTGGCAGAGGAATACCATTTTTACAACCTACTTCTACCCTTTCCCCTTTTACACCATTTCTTAAGTAAATAAAACAAAATGGATATGTAATATTAATTATATTTTTAGAATATTCTCTTCATCATTATTCTCATGCTAGACTTTTGCTGGGTTGATTTTGGTGCTAGGCTTCTGTGGCCTTATTATTTTCTGCTGATGCCAACATATTGTCATTGGAATGACAATCTTTTTTTGGTATCTCTTCTAGCCCTCTTTTGCTTTTTATTTTACCTCTTTGCCTTCCCTTTGACCATACATCTTTCACAGCTTAAACTCTTGTTGTAGCTTTTCTTGTATGTGTGCAAGCTCCTCATTCATCCCTTGAGACTCTAATTAGACAGACTCTATATTTACCTCCTCTAAATTTACCCTAACACTTTTACAAAATAGACTACTTTTGACTCGTATTACTTTACTCTTGTGTGTGTACACTAGACCGACTGCATTTTCATAGGTTTATTTTACTCTTCTTTTGCTGAGTCGGTCCTGTTGTAGCTTTTCGTGGACAGACAGCCATCCTTTCTTCACCTACCTTAATTTCAGACCACCCTCGCTTACCAAACTCAACCAACTCAACAGATCTTTGACTCTGACATTTCTACAAATATTAGACATACTTCATTTTAACTTAACAGCATACCTCCTCTACCTATACAGACCACCCTTCCTTGCCTAGCTCGATAGGCTCAGCAGACCTTTACAACACTCACCAACCACAGTAAGCACTAGACTGACTACAATCTCACGACAATCTTCATTCTAACTCAACAGATTCATTAAAATCTGACCTCCCCTTACACACTCCAAACACTTGACAAACACTCAGCAGCCAACACTAATCAGCCTCTTTAAATTTTACCACCGATCTTCTATCACTTTTCTTCAAGCTTTTGCATGAGATTCCTATTTTGGGCACTCATTCCTGCATCATTCAATCAGAAAGAAAATTAAGTTAAGTTAGAGATGTGCCTCCATGCTGCTTTTTCCCCCAGTTGAACATTTCTCTTCCCTTTATTGAGCATGACAGCAGCTTAATGCCACCATCTGATGCTTTTCCTAGGCAGCAGCATTATTCTGCTTTACTCATTTATGGACAGCAGCTTACATATCTCCATCTATATTTCACACTTTACCCCTACACCTCCTCACCCCTTATAATACAGACCCAATAGCAATAACACAGACACTTGGCAGACAAATTAAATGTTTACAGACTACTACATAATGTATCCTTCTCCTGCCTTATTAAAATCCAAAAAATTAAAATAGATAATACATTAGAAGTTCCTCCCCTTTCTTTCCGCTTCCATAACTGTTACGCTTTATTTGAGCATCTTTCTTTACCTGCAAAAAAAAATAAGAACTTCCCCTGCACAGACAACTATACAACACCTTACCACATAATTTCAAATTTTATTTTAAGATTAAATAGGTAGCCTTTATAACAATCATTAATGTTTACTATACTTAGGCTTTCCCACCTATTTTCCTATTACCTTGTTTTTTCTTAAATAAGGGAAAGCGAGCTTATCCAGCATTGCTATACCTTTTAATTTACCTGTTATAGTTCTCTCATCATATTCTTTTTCTCATTTGTTTGCTCCTATTCTAGCCAGACCATCAGCTAGTGCATTAGCCTCCCTATATATATGAGAAATATTTGCATTTAAATCTTTAATGAGATTTATTATTATCTCAATCTCCTTTTCAAACTTCCATAATGTTTCTCTTTTAAAAACCAAATCAACTATCAAATTCGAGTCAACTTGAATTAGCAAATTTTTAAATCCCATGTCTTTACAGACATATAGCCCTTTCTTCAAAGCATTTATTTCCGAGTGAAGGGCTGAGGAAGCTCTACCACATGTAGAAAATGCTTTTATAATCATCATTGAGAATCGCTTATTACTCCTCCTCCTGGTGTCCTTATATCCCTATTGAAACTTTCATCAGTATTAAGAGATAACTTTCCTTCAGGGGGCTTATTCCATTTTATACTTCTTACTCTATATGTCTTAATTTTGTTAGTGGCAAGTGACCATGTTTCTCTTACTACTCTATCTTTATCTAGATTCTCAACTTTAATAGGCTTTGAACTAGATATGTTGATTATTTCCCTTCTAATATCTTTTACTATTTCAACAGCATTCATTTCTATTCCCTCATATTTTCTTTTGTTTCGGGCTTTCCATAGGCTCCAAATAACTACATGTGGGAGATTTTGGGTTAGCTAGTTTCTAATAGGGCTTTGTGAATTTTCTCTTTCCGATTTTTTAATTCTTTCTATTAGCCCATCTTTTTTAAATCTAATCTGATTTATTTCTTCTAGATCATTCCAGACTTTCACTACTATTTTCCCTTCAAAAAATAAATGATCAATATATTCTACTGCATCAAAGCAGCAGTCACATCTAGAGGCCATTGTTATGCCTTTTCTTTGAATGTTATTATCAAGTGGGAAGGCATTGACAAGAGCCTTCCATGCAAATGAACACATTTTTTTTGCAGAATATTTGCCTTCCAAGCCCATTTAAAAATTTTTTGAACTAGTTTTTTTCTTCTAACTAATTCTTTTGCTGATTTTAGAGTAAAATTACCTTGCATATTCAATGTCCACCCCCATCCACTCTTTTTCATTATTGAGTGTGAATCTATTAATTCTATCTGTTTTTCCATTGCTTTCCAATTCTTCGAGGCCCTCTTCAAGCTCTTGACTTTTTCCCTTCATATTTAGCTCTCATATACTTTGCGCACAGACTGTCACTTTTTTTAGTCTCCAGCAGCCTTGACAGTCCCATGCTGTGGCTATGTCTTGAAGACTAGAAATGCCCAAGCCTGCTTCATCTTTTGGTTGACAAATATCCTCCCATTTCTTCCAATGAAGCTTTGGCCTCCCATCTTTTTTCCCCCATAAAAAGTTAGCCATCTCCATTTCCAATTTCTAAGAAATTTATTAGGAGGGTGGATGACTGATAAAATATGCACTAACGTGCTTTGTAGTATATGTGTAATTAACGTGATCCTTCCTCCAAATCCCAATAAATTCTTCTTCTAGCATGCTATTTTTTTCTAATTTTATCTTGAAGAACTGTTAAATAATTCTCTTTTATAAAACCCTCATATATCAGGCAGCCTAAGTACACTAACACCCCTTTATTTTGAATAAAACCTGTGATACTTTTTATCTTGCTTGCAATTTTTTCTGTAGTTTTTGTTGCTAACAAAAATTGGCATTTCTTTTTATTTACCATTAGCCCCATTTCTCTCTCTAATTCTTGTATAAGTTCCATTAAATTTCTCAATGATTTTTTGCTAGCATTCGTGAATATTATAAGGTCATCTACATAAGCTAAACAACCTATTCTCGGAGTATTATTAATTTGCCTGTATGGAATAATCTTCCCTATCACCATTCTTTTATTTAAATTATGAATCAGTAATTCTAAATAAATATCAAATAATAAAGGATATAATGGGTCTCCTTGTCTTAAACTTCTTTTTGGCTTAAATTCATCCCCTATATTTCCATTTACAATAACTTTTACACAAACACTGGATATGCATCTATATATTAGATCTATGCATGTTTCAAAGAACTCAAATTTCCTCATAACAAAACAGAGTGTGTCCCATTCCACCTTGTCGAAAGCTTTAGACAAATTCAATTTTACTACTAAATTTTTCCCTCTTGTTTTTAAAGCTAATTCCTTCATCATTTTTTATGCGAGTTTTAAATTTTCAATCATTAGCCTATTCTTAACAAAACCTATTTATTCTTGAGATATTATATGTGACAATATATCACTTAACCTATTTTGTAATACTTTAGCTAGAATTTTATAGAGAGCATTACATAAACTGATAGGCCTAATGTCTTTGCATTTCTGTGGTGATTCCTTCTTTGGAATTAAACAATAAATGATTTCACCCATGCCTTGGGAATATCCGCACCTACAAAAAAACTTGCAATTGCAGTAATGAGATCATTTTTAATCAGATGCCAACTGGCTTGGAAGAAATAATTATTCCAGCCATCTGGACCTGATTCAATGTCCTTGTCAAGTCCAAAAACTGTGTTTTTAATTTCTTCTTCAGTCGGAATCTTCTCCATCTTATTATTTTGTTCGTTAGTAATAGTAGCTTTAATGTCATTCATTAAAGAATCCCCTTCATGTTTCCCGTTGTCACATAAATGAGATTTAAAGAAATCCTCAATGAGGGTTCCTATTTTCTCTTCATTCTCTTCCCAAATTCCTTCTTTGTTTTGTATACCTTTTATTTTGTTTTTGTGAGCTTTAATTTTACTCATATTTTGAAAAAATTTTGTATTTTTATCTCCATCTTTAAACCATTTAATCTTTGCACGCTGTTTACAAAAAATTTATTCCATATGTAGTCTAAGTCTCAGTTTGCCTTTAGCTTTACTTAGTTCTTTTCTGATATCTTCATTTTGAGTATTCTCATATTCTAATTCTAATTTTTCCACTTCCTCCTCCATCTCCTTTATTTTTTGGTTTATGTTTCCAAAAACCTCTTTATTCCATGATTTTAAAACTATTTTTAATCTATGTAACTTAAGTGATAGAGCATGCATAGGTTTTCCTATTGATGGCTCTGTCCAGGACTCTTTCACCACATTTTCAAATTCTATGTGCTTTGCCCACATATTTTGAAATTTATATCTACTTGTCATGCACTGATTCTTATGGCTTGTTATGAGCAAAGGGCTATGATCTGAATGGATCATGTTTAAGTGTCTCAACCCTGTGGCTCCTTGAGAGGCTATCCACTTTGCATTACACAGGACTCTATCTATTCTTGCCCAGATTGCTCCTCTTTTTCACCAGTTATTGTACCAAGTGTATCTTGATCCTGTAAAATCTACTTCCATAAGATTACAATTGTATCATTAAATTGTGTTATATCAACTTTATCTGGAGTTTTTCCTCTTCTCTTTTCCTTCTCACTTCTAATTACATTAAAATCTCCTTTTATAATTCACGGTGTATCTTTTTTAGCTATTTCTTGTATCTCCTTCCATAATTCAAATCTATCTTTTTTAGCATTCTTAGCATAAGCTACCGAGATTATTGCATCTGAATTTTGATTTGTTTTAAAGTGAACTACTTGATCCGTGTCTTTTATTATTACAATATTTATATAGTTATGCCACATAATCCAAAGCTTACTATTTATGTTAGCATATGCATTATTAAATCCTAATAATTCACTATACTTTGTTAATTGTTCTTTCTGAACCACTAGTTCTGCTATAATTACTAGGGGTATTTTATGGGCTTTTATTAATAGTTTTAATCTATTTATTTAAGGGTTATTTTCCACCCCCCTAATGTTTCAATAAAGAAATCTATCCATTAAATCCTAACTTTGCTTGAGCTCTCATTGTACACTTAGACTCATACGTCTTATTTAGATGTTTCTTCCTATTCATAGTGGACTTGTATACGTTAGGAGTCATTTGCATAATTTCTTTATATCCTACCTGTTGTCCGAGTTGCATAGCCATTTGTTTTATGGCTTCCATGGCTTCAACCCTTGTGAGCTTTTCCATATCTTTTTTATACATTTCTAAATCATCTTTTAACTTATTAATTTCTCCCTCCCTATTCCCTTCTTCCCTTCCTAGTGGAGGGCAGATGTACACGTCTGAGTCTTCTTCTGGAAAGTCCAGAAGATCATCATCCATCCAGCTGAGATCCTCCGAGTTCTCCTTTAAAACCCTCCTCGATTTAAACCTTTCCCCCCCTTTTTTTTTCATTTTACTTCCACCCAACCTTCATCTTTTTCACTCTCCTCTCCCCACCCTTTTCCTGCCTCTAATTCTGCCCCCATATTTCTGTTACTTCCTCTCTCCTCTATTAATTTTCTTTCCTCATTACTCCTATCTTGGGCTTCCTCTATTACTAAAGTTGTGTGCGATTCTCCTCCCTCTTGTTTATCTTTATAGCTATCCTTGTAATTTTCTTCTTCCTTCCTTATCCATCTCTTTCTTCCTCTACCCTTCTTCCCCTTCTCTTCTACCCCCATCTTGCACTCACCCATATCATGTCCTAGCCTTTTACATGCTAGGCAGTAAACTGGTAGATTCTCAGGTATTACATTCTGCCAGAACCCCTCTCTCAGTTCACCTTCTCCACTGCCTATCCATATTTTTTTGGGTGGTAGTGTAAGCAAATTGCACTCCACACATACTCAGGCATTATTTGGCCTAGTCATAGAGGCTGTTGCCTCATCCTAAAGCATCAGCTTCCCCAAGCAAGAAGAAATCGCATACAATGCGTGCTTATTGTATAGAAACAATTGAAGATTGAGAAGAGAAAACCATACCGTGGCAATGGGAGGTTCTTCCTGTGGACTGAAGTTTTTCGTCCACTTCAAAATATGCATAGGAAAACCGTTTACCTGCCATAATCTTCTTAGCCATAACCTTTGAAAATCATCCTCCATGTAGCACTGCAAGATAACATGTTTCGCGTCAAAATCTGCAAACTTTACCATCCCCTTAAACTTCAACAAAGATATAAATGCTTGTAGTTCTTGTGCTCGCGGTCTGCCATGAAAGAATTTTCCAATAAGCATGTGTTCGAATGGCTTTATAAGCCTCTGTATCTCCTCCGTGAAGAAGATAACTGTGGGGTTCCCATTTATTTTTTCGAATGAAGGAAGAGGAGGCGTATGTTCCTTCAATATTGAAGCAAAGGACTTTTTATTTGATAATAAGTCCATTTGCTCCATTTTCCACTTGAATGGAGCTTGATTATAACAGCAATGGTGATTTTCTCTGTCTAGAAATTGAGATTTTTTCTCTCTAAAGTTGAGAGCATTTCAAAGGAGTCATTTTTTATGCATGTTAATTCTAACAAATGATATTAAATAAGTTATGGAATGCACTCATATGGTACAATAAAAAGGAAATGATAGTCATTCGTATCTATATACGTATGATAAACCAATGTGTGGAAACCTAAAGTTAAGATATGTTATCATTATGAATATGGTACTTACAAAACCAAAAGTACATATGTATTTAAGACCATTCCATTATGTACTATTTTAAAAAAAATAACCTAATTAAGTATATTGTAGGAATTAAGTAAAATTCCTAACATAAAGATTTAAATGTTTTCTGAGAATCATATGTTGGCTATAGTTCTTGATAACTTGTATTGTCATGGGATAAATAAATGTGGTTGAAACTAGGTTAATGATGATAACACTACAAGTTTTTTCCTCTTGTATGATTTCCATTGGTGAGATTTATATGTTAATTATCATGATTATTACACTTACAAAGTCAAAAGTGCAAGTATATTTAGTATCACATTATTTCATGTCTTCAAGATAATTAAAGGTTTGAGAATATAAGTATATACTCAAAGTAATCATCAAGAATAGTTGACAAATTTCCTAAAAGAAATAAATATGAAAATAACCATTAAACAAAATGATATATGGTTTTGATATTGAAATACTAAGAGGACAACTACAAGGAGATATCCTTGGTTGTGTCACCCCAATGATGATAAATACCTTTTATGCCAAGATGGCACACATGCTTTTAATACTAATCTATGTTTTTTATAATAATTTAATATGTCATTGATGAGATATAACATAAATATCATCATGTACAAGGATATGAGTCAACCCTAGAGTTTGAGTATCATTTTGAAGACTAAGTATATCTATTCAACTGAAGTAATAATTTGTTCACTATTAGTTGATAAGACTGCCTAAACAATCACTATGAGATCAGTATCAAGACTTACATCCACTTTATTACATATACATCTATTATACTTGCTAAGCTACATTTGATGAGAGATATTTATTCAATAAGATTTTAGGATCATGTCAATTAATAATAATTTTAGTTCCCTCACAAAGGTACAACAAGTTAATGCCATCATTGTAGGAATTATTTTATTATTGTTTGATTGGTCAACTTGAGTTGATATAACTTTTCTTATGAAATGATAGTTCTATTTCTAGTTGTGTGTATATGATTATTACTTAGTATTTATATTGTATTTGTATTTTGTTTTGTATTTTTATGTATAATTTGTAGTCACTACCACTTGCATGAGCAGAACTTTTGGGACTAAATTAAAACATTTTGACCTAAATTTGAGAGAACAAAGAGATGATCGTTTCCAACTAAATATATCAAATGAAAGATATGAATTCATTTCAAAGTAGTTAGTGGTATCTTAGACTGAACAATAATATTCATTTGTACAATCATCCTTACATTAAATATCATGAAGATATATTACATGGGGGTCCAAAATAACCACTACAATATGAATATTTATATGGGATATACAAGCCATCATTTGAAGATAATATTTTGGCATTATAGATGGATCTAGAGAAGAGTAATGATGAGGAAGAAGATCAAATAAGATGAGAGGAAGAAAAATTAAAAGATGCATGAATGATTTTAAAAGTTATTCCACTCGGAACTATAATAATCTAAGATGAAGACATGAATAAAATGAGATCAAAAAGAAGGATGAACAAAACAATGATAAAGTTGAGATTGGAGTATTGAAAATAGTTATGATACCTAAAAATGTCACAACTATCATCACTTGCCTTAAGAGGAATAATAAAGAAGCCTTAGGTTTTTTGTAATAATACTACTCAAATAAAGAAACAACTTTTGGACATCTAATTAGCATCATTGATCAACATGGAAAGTTCAAATAAAAAAGAGATAAAATTTATACATGAAAATAGCATGGATATTTGAGATTGACAAAGAGGAAATTTGACCCAAAAAAATATCTAGATATAGATGCTAAATGTAGCATTACTTGGGAGGCAAATAAATTTTTTTTTTTTGCATAGTTTGATGAATAAATATGTTACACCATGACTCATTCATAACAAATCTCAAAATTATAAATTATATTTCTAAAACAAAAGTCAACAATGCTACTCAAACTTAGTCATTGTCATCCTAGATTTGTACTTCTTCTTTTAGTGTGGATATTTGGAGAAAGATTCATTACTCACTGATGAGCAATAGTTTTATTATGATAGTTTATTTGATACTTTAGTAAATTCTCATTTTTCAAAAAGTTAACAAATTTTAGTCAAATTATAGTAATCTTGGGTGACATTGGTCGACTCGATTGAGCAAAGGTTTGGAATGAAGTTAAGTAGCGGAGAGTCATAATAATGCCCTTGTCATGACTTGAGTATACTTTCACACTTATTCTTGAGTAATTGTAGCATATCTTCTTGGTTATAACTCTATAAAAAAATTGTGCCTATTTTTATATATTACAATACTACCATTGAGTTGACATAAGTATTTTATTGTGCAACACAATCATCATGACCATGCCATTTTTTTTGGAGTTATGGCTGCACTATCTCTAAAATATTTAATGGCCACAATATTATTTTTCTATTATGATAACCAAGTACCATACTAGTATAAATAGTCATAGTAATTTTTAGAGATATGACTTATTTGATGCAGAGCCAAAATACCAAATATCTGAGTTATGACATTATTTTTTTGCAATAATTTTTTGTTTGATAGATTTATCCAGGTCATTGATTTTTCAATACCATTATTTTTGTATCCAACGATAAAATATCAAAGTCATAACCTTATTCAGCACTATGATTTTATGTTATATATAGTAATTATCTCGGTCATGAAAATTCTAGTACCACAAAACTTTTCTCATAAATCCAAGACCAAAGTCATGACCAATTCTAGTGCTATGATTGTGTATTATAGAGAGTAATTATCTTATTGTACCAACCCAAGCATTATGATGCTCAGCTAAAAAAGTTAAGACTAAAGTAATGGCGAATTCTAGCACCATGATTTTTTGGTACATAGAGAAAGGATATTAGTTGTGGTCATTTCTAGTGTCATGAAATTTGTGCTTCAAAAAAAGATCCAAAGAGATAATAAAGTTCTTACCTCAAGTTGTGCTACCACTTCCAACATAAAATATCCTAAAATACAAAAGAGAGGAATAGAAAAAAAAGGACATCCAAAAAAACCCTAAGAACCCTAAGAGACAATTCTAAATTCTATTTAGTGAAAATCAAAAAAAAATCCAACCAAACCTCAATTGAAATTAGAATTATATACTTAGATTTTCACCGGTTTATGCTTTAGGAAACCTCAAATCCATGAGATGTCCTTCAACACATCTTACATGATTTTTGGCCCTAATATCCTGCTAAATTAAAATTCTAAGATTAGTGAATATACTTATGTTGTGATGAATTAATGATTATATCAGTTTATATTGGTGTTTATATTTTTTATTGGATGTTGATGGATATGGATGTAAAGTAGAACCAAAACATAGGGTATTCATGAAAATATTAGTTTATGCATGCTGGTTATGGTGAATGGTGACAAATAAGTCATAAGAGACACTGACATGGTAAGAAGGAAGTGATGTCCCTTCTAATCTTAATATGTGAGATAAAAAATGTATGAAAAATAGAAGTGTATGTCAATGTTAAAAGATACATGCAAGTATGGGAGACTAGTATGGTAATGATAGTGCTACATGTCATTCCCTCATATATGATCTTCATATATGAGATTCATGAGAAAATATATGTCAATTAACATATATATGACACTTACAAAGTTAAAAACAACATTAATTACCATACTATCTCATATCTTTATGATAATTAGAGATTAAAAAATAAAAGTATAAGCATAAAGTAATCATTAAGGGTAGTTAATATATTATCTGAAAGGAGTACATGTGTGAATGACCTTTGCTCTTAGACATATAGCTTGGGTATTGAAATACATAGGGAAAAACTATGAAAGGATCATTCTTAGTAGTAATAATCTAAGGTGATGATCAATTTATATGCCAAGAGGGAAAATGAGTATTTTCATACTAATTTAATTTTCATCTAAAATCTAAACACAATATTGACCAAATAGAAGAGAAACATCATCATATACAAGGATATGAATCAACCCTAGAGTCTGAGTATCTTTTCAAAGACCAAGTATATCTATTTAACGTGAGTATTAATTGATTTACTATTAGATAATCAAGAAGTTTGCCCACAAAATCACTAGTATATCTCGACTTATATCCACTTTATTACATGTATGATTCATATACAAATGAAACTATATTGGATGATATATCCTTGTTGAATGAAGTTTTAAATGTGTCGATTAATGATTTTTTTGGTAGTCACAAAGTCACAATATTTGGCTTCGAGTAGAAGGATCTAAGGCTCAAACACGACAACCATAGTACTATTCATTTAGAAAGGAACCTAGAATTCCATGCACAAATAAAGTTTATTGCTATTCAATACCACTCCATTAGAGAGCAAGTTGATCATAGGTTAATTCAAATAAAGGAAGTCGACTTGAAGAAGAATTGTGCTATATATTCGATGAAGGCAATGGATGCATAAAATTTTCAGTAATGCATTGTTGAAAGAAAGATGAAGATGAAATAGTTTCCAAGTTAAAGAATATTAGGATTCACTCATACTTTTGAAGCCGCAATAAGTATTCTATGTCACAAGTTGAATTATGATGTCATGACCTAGATGAAATCATAACCTCAATTATGAAGTTATGACTTGAAGAAAGTCAACTCTATGTTGTTGATGTTGCAACCTTAATTGTGAAGACATTACCTAAGCTAAATTATGACCTCAATTATGATGTTATGGCTTGAATGAAGTTAAGGTTTGAATAGATTCACACTCCATCATATGTTATTATTATTGAAAGACTTAATGATTCAAGTCATGATATTATTCTTTGGTGTATTGACATGAATGAAATAATGGCATATAAATTTGATTTTATGACTTAGATATTTAGTTTAAAGAGATTTTTTATTTTGGTCTCTAAATATTTATAAATGAATATGAAAGAGAGTTAGACAGAATATAACAAAAATAGTTATTATTTTATAGTGAAATATCTTCCTCTTATAATTGTTTTCTCTTTTTACTCTTCCCATTCTTCTCTTGTGCATATGTGTCTCATCTTTGAGAGTTTCTTGAGACCATGAATTATCATCTCTCAGATAGTTAAAAAATTTTATATTTAGTATTGAGGCATATTTGATATCAAGTTTATCTAAATATTTGGTATCAAAGGTTAGTTTGGATCTTAATATTTGGTATCAATATAATTATTTACTTTGATACATGAAATTTTAATTCATAACAGATATAAAATTTTTTTCTATTATTATAAGCATGACATGATTAGACTGGAGATTTTATTGGTAGCTCAATATTCATGTTCTTTCTTCCAATTGGACATAAAAAGAGAATTTTTGCATAGTGACCTAGAAGAATAGTTATGTATCGATCAACCGTATAGTTATATGAAGCTTGGAAGTGAAGAAAAGGTTTAAAATCTTTAAAAAATATTGTATGATATAAAATAAGATCTAAATGCATGCGGTGACTATTTACAAAAATAAAAGTCATCCCATTTGGGTTTTTCACAAAGTGGATTTTATCCCATGAGACGTGCAGGTGTGGACTCATGAAATATGGGATATTTCCATGCTGCATGAAGGTTTCTGTGTGTGAGTGTTTTCCTTGCATGAAGAGTGGATTCGGTGTGTATTTTTTTGTTTATTATGTGAATTGTGTGCATGAAAAAATAAGAAAGATAACAAGAATTAATCAAATTTTTGTTTTACACAATAATATAGGCTTTTGCATTACTCATCGAAAACTTTTGTTAAATATTACTGAACCAATTATAATTTTTAATAATATTTAATAAATGCAATTTACTCTCATTTTATATTTATATTTACAAGGATACTAGATTCATGCGAAGTTTGCGCATTATCCCTATGGAATTTGTGCGGTGTTTTGAAGAAATTATGATTGTATTGTGCTAATGCTATGTTTGGGTTGTACTTGTGATGTGTTTGTGTTGTAATATGTTGTGCTTGTGATATGATAGTAGTGCTCAAATACTAAAATATTAAGTCTAGAATTATAAACATCATTCTATAAGTATTTTCAAATATTTTTTATATTTCATCTAATTTGTAATATTTTGGACATAGAGATTTTGTGTGTGTGTAAATATTCTATTAATTTTAGGAATAAAATATTTAATATGATTGTGTATTTTGTATGGTGTTTATTTTATAGTATAATGCATAAGAAAATAAATATATATATTCTGACTAGTTTGAACTATATTTATTTGCATAGCTTTATAGAAAAGTTTGATAACCCAAAAATTATTTTTCTGCAATGTATTTTGGGTAAATTTTCTAACAAAAATTAAATAATTTTAAGAAGATCAAAAATGTCAAATCAATATAACGGTTACACTGAGAATTTATTCCATAACTATTCTTGGTTTTTAGATATTATCTCGATCGATCCATAAAGTGGTATCGGAGGGAGGTTTCTTTTTGTAGTTTTGGTATTTTGATTTTTTAGAAGTTGGATTATTTCTTCAATATGGATGAAGAAAGTACTTTTTTTGGTATGATTAGCTTGGATCTTCCAACTATTCAACCTAGAAAATAAAAATGATTAATATTATAATATTGAAGGATATGCTTGAACCCACTCTCTGTAATTTGAAGCTGAAAAGTATGGATAAATCCAAGTGAAATTTTTTTATATATTAAGGTCTTTTCCATAATCAGACACTAGTTTGGCAAGACAACTTTCCATCATATCTCGGCCATTGTAAAAGATGGTGAGATGTAACAAAAGTAAGAATCGATGTATGAGAAAATTATATTGAGAAATAAAAGTCAGATAATCTAGTGATTGGTTGAGATGCAATATCAGAATATAATTGATATTAATGATCATTTAAGTTTTTTTTCAATCATTGATAAATCAACTAGTATCTATGAAACTATTACTAGATGATGAGGTTTAGGCATCTCTGCTTCTTAGTTTGCTACCAATGAGTTGAGAAATGCTTATAAACTTCTTAAGTAGATAGGCTCCAAATAATGTACTTATCATGATAATCATTACTAAAA
The DNA here is from genome assembly GCA_029783825.1 of Sapria himalayana. Taxonomy (NCBI): domain Eukaryota; kingdom Viridiplantae; phylum Streptophyta; class Magnoliopsida; order Malpighiales; family Rafflesiaceae; genus Sapria; species Sapria himalayana. The sequence goes on along the minus strand of JAREIK010002178.1, from coordinate 624,255 downwards.
GTCTAGTAAATGAGGTTGTAAGATGGAGGGGAAAAGGAACTATACATTCTCATATCTAAGAAACTTAATATGAGAAGTAGATCGAGCTCAAAATTCACACTCAGGGAGGGAAGTGTGAGTTCTCTCAAAAAGAAATGTTCATAGTAAAATGTTACTACTATAATCAAGTTAGACATTTAAAGAAGAAATATCCCAAGTGGAGAAAGCTTCAAAAGAAGTATAATAAGAGATATGTGATCAGAAGATCACATAAGGTGATGTTGCATTTTTGAGCAATTGTATATTGTATGATAAAAATAATTGGTAAAGTGACTAGGTAGCAGATATAGCTGTAACCTTACATGTCACACCAAAACTAAACTTATTTGTGTCTTTTTTATCCAAGGAAATGGAATAGTCAAGATGGACGATGAAAGAATCTCAAAAATATTGGGAATCATTGATGTTTGTCTAGAGACAAACATGGGATAATAACTATTTCTTAGAGATGTATGATATATCCAAGAGGTTTGGATGAACTTGTTCTTCGAAAGAATTTTGGATAGCATGTGTCATGAAGATATGTTCAAAAAAAAAATAATAGAACTTGTGTAAAGAATTGCTAACTATAGTGAGGAGTAGAAGGGTAAATTCCTTCTATATTATCTCAGCAAAGACTAGATAATATCAGATAACTGCATGGTGGAAAAATACTTGGATTGACTCCAAGCTAGATTATTCTAGGTATATGTTAGTGTGGATAATGCACTTTCATAAGAAAGGACTCCACAACACTACTCAATAACCACCTAGTGATGGCAGGATTAATGGTATGAATAGAGAATGTCATATTGATATAAAACTAATTTTGAAAAAATCAAGTGTATTTGATCTAAATTACTCAAGTGTTTGTTTGAGACAAACAAGAATATCAAAGGAATCCCAAATGTCATGACTTTTACTTATGACACTTTTAGGAATATCAATGATCAAGGAAGAACTTATGAGTTGAAAGTAAATGATAATGTTTTTACTTCACTTGCTCTCTAGGATCAATTAGATCAAGGAGAGCTAATTGCTAGGAGAGAAAAGTTGAGTTTTCATGATGTTATAATTTCAAAAAAAAAATTCTGATATGAGGAATAAGAAATGATTTTCTAGTCTAAGAAATTTATTATGACTAGAGGTGTCAATGGGTCATGTCGGGCAAGGCGTGGTATGGTAGCCATGTCGTGCCTAGCACGACAAGAATAGATAATGGCTGGCCTAGCCCGATTAGACTATGGCTGGCCTACCAAGACTCGTCCGGCCTGAGTCTTGGTAGATTCAAACTAGGTCATGCATGTCCTTGTTGTGCCATGCAAGGTCAGGTCGGGTTGGGCATTTAGATGCCAACCTACTTAGGACTAGTAGACTAGGTCAACTGGTCATAAAGACCGACTCTCCGGTTGTGGATTAATAATTTTATATTTTTTTTACAAATTTCAAAATTTAAGTTACCCATTATGAGTTATGTTAGTACATTATTTATTTATTTCACATAAATCATAAAAAAAAATCTATAACACAAATGACAAATTATTAATAATCAAAAATATCAAAAAAACACATCCATCAATATTCAATCCAATCAAAAAAAATAAAAAAAATTTGTCACAACATAAAATAAAAATCATCAATCATAATATTGATTCATGTGATAAGACATACATGCTCAATATCAATACCAATTGGTATAAGAATGCAATTGATCATCATCGCATAAGTGTCTAATAGTATCCCTGACCGTGGGTTCAACCTCTTCAAACTCTCATGAGTCATTATCTACCAGCAAATTCTCTACTCTTATTCTAGCATGATCCTAGGTTTTAGATGCCCAACCTTGAATCCTTCTAATCTTTTATGCATATTAGTGCCTCGATGATATATGATAGCAGTATCTATCTTTTATCCAAAATCAATTTGACTGGAACAAAAAAAAACAAACTTTGATGTTATGCTTGACATTGGAGATATTAATAGATCTCATGTCATCATTGAAAGCATGGGATAGGCTGACTCATATGATTTCTACAATTATAAAATATTAAGGTTTTTGTTATCATTATGTGATAAAATTAAACAGTAATTAATATCAAAGTATCGAGACAACTCACTCCTATTTGATGGTTCACCATATCATTCCCCCCTTGCTAACTAAATAAATAAGTCATCATCTTCGAATATGGTGTTCATATCTATACACGGAGCTTGGCTAGAACTGTTATCATACCTCATGTTATAGTATATAAATAACTCAGTCAACTTTTCATGAATGAACTAGTCAAGTTGGTGTTTCTGGTTAATGCACAAGTATGTGTGTGTGTGTGTGTGTGTGTGTGTACTCTACCACTTTCACCTTAACCCTAGGGTCAATGTAGGAAGACAAATAATAAAGAGATAGAATGGTGGACCAGTATTTTAAGTACTTGGTTTCCATCTCATCATCCATATCACTAAATCTCAGGTTATCTCTAAATTTCCTAAACATACTACTATTATTGCATATGCACCTGAGCACAATACAAGTGGTGGGAGTATAAACTGACAAACACATGTTTATCATATCATAAAAAATCTTTAGAAATTTCATAAATAAAATTTTTGTATCCTTGTTTCTATCATCAATAATAAGTTCTTCACTTTTATTATTGACGTAGTCTAATATCACATGTTAGTATCTAACACATGACTCCAATATCAGGTAAGGGTAATTCTAATGGTGTCTCACATCCATTTGGAATTTCTTCTTCTTTAAATCCATAGACAAACAAAAAATACCAAATTCCTATTGTCTACTAGGCATTTAAAGATATTTTAGTGAGTTATGTATTTTTTCTAAAGCGGAGAACATTATTAATCCCTGCTTGTACTATTAGGTTAATGAAATGAGACGTGTCTAACATAATAAATCTTTTCTAATGGCTCATCACTAATAGTCCTAACAAACATGTTAATGGCTACTTCATTATTAAATACATTATCTAATGTGATACTAAATATTTTATTTTAAATATTATATTCTCAGACGTCATGTTAATGGCTACTTCATTTAGAATCTATATAGTGAGCGGTGCATCATGCAAAAGATGCATCATCGCAACTAGTCTAGATATCAGACGTCATGGACAAAATGCTACTATATTGCCTAAATTCATTAGTTATTATTTATTTTTCTAAGATATAATATTTTAGTATGTCATTCCTACATGTGGATCTAGAAATCTTAAAATATGCTGGCTGAAAATAGGTTTGCATGATACTAACTAACCTAGGATCCTCAAAAAATCTAATTAGAAGACTCATCGTAGTGATCAAGTTAGTCATGTCTTCCCTCTCTAACTAATTGTAGTATATGAAGGGAGTCAACATAAAAGCTAAACTAGATTCAGCCTCAAATACTCCACCACTCAGTTAAGATTACCTATGATCTAATGCACCATATTTTTTTGATGTAATGATCAATATGCCTTTTTAGGTGCTCAGTCTCACATATACTACTCCATGTATATATTTTTTTATAATACATGCATTATGATGATTCTTCATCAACACCCCTAGCATTTTTATTTGAACTATGTTAAATTAAGTCTAAATTATGGATATTTTTATAATTTTTTATTTTTATGATGTTTTAGTTTTGGTTGAGGTCATGGGAAAAAATATGGTTTCGGCCTCGAACCTTTCCATAGGGTTATTATTATTATTATTATTATTATCTATGCCTACGTTAATTATAATTTCTTAATCATTAAATTCACTATTTGTCAATTCTACTTTTTTTTTTGTAAATTATATTCTAATTTCTAAATTAAAATTTATTTGATATTAACAAAATTTAAAAACTAAATAAAAATTAAAAAACAATATTTGATTGGCAACTTAGTGTTAGGTAGGCATAGGTTTATAGATAGGGGAGAAAAAACCTAAGGACACGCTGCACTCAATTTTTCTGTCATCCACCATCAACATCCATGATCTAGTGTCCACTGTTATTTAATCTTTACAAAAAACTAAGACCGAATAGAGAGGAGAGACGAGAAAGAGAGAGAGAGAGAGAGAGAGAGAGAGAGAGAGAGAGAGAAAAGATAGAAAGGAGGGTGAATTTTTAAGAAAACTTGCCACATGCATCGATGGGGAGGGTAAATTTTTACGAATAAAATAAAAATTAAAAAAATTAAAGTGATGCAGGCACAGTCTAATTGGACTGTGTCTTTATGCTATGTCCGAGTTCCGGGGCAAGGTAGGTACCCTTGCCTATGGGCTAGGCGACAAGATCATGCTTGGCCCAGCACGAGGCCTAGTACCCCATGGCATAGCATGGCATGAACCATGCCTCGGGTTGCCATGACTCGGGTTCAGGCACGATTTTGGATTGTATCGTGCTGGGCTAGGCAAGGCTTAGTCAGGCCAAACCTCGGGCCATTCCAGAGCAGCCCGGCTCACTTTCCACCTTTATTTATGACTTGCATGCATCAATCACAAACCAAGAACCTATCTCGGACTTCCTAAATATGATAGAGGGAGAGATTGTTAAGTCTACCTGGTTTTGGGGAAACCAAAATATAATGTATTTTGGTTTGTTTATTTTTTTGTTTTTGGTTTATTTTAATTTTGTAAATGAGGGTTGGAGCCCTCATTTAAAAAGAATCTATATCAATCAAAATAAAATTATTATTTTTTGGGTTTATAAAAAATGTGTATGTGTAGAGAAATGGGAACAAACAAATTTATGCTTGAACAAAAAAAAAGAGAAATGGGAATTCATACGGCTCGCAAAAAGGCATGTGCTGACTATTTGCAATAATGGGAGTTATCCCATTTGGGTTTTTTGCAAAGTGGAATGTTATTTCATGAGATGTGCATGTATGACTTGTGAAACATGGAATAACTTTCATGTTGCATGAAGAGTTCGATGCATGAGTGTTTTCTTTGCATGTAGAGTGTATCTGGTTCATCTTTTATTTGTTTATTACGTGAACTGTGAGAATTGTGTGTGTGTTGTGTGCATTTTGTGGGTGTTGTGTGCATTGTGTGCATGTTGTGTGCATGAAAAATAAATAAAAATAAAAATTATTCATATTTTTGTGTTACACAGTACTTTGTTTTTTTCATTACTCTTTTAAAACTAATGTTAAATATTACATAATTAATTATAAGTTTTAGTAATATTTAATAAACATTGTTTGCTCGTATTTTTTATTTATCTTTATGAGAATGCTTGATTCATGCAAAGATTATTCCTATTTCTTGTGCTCGTGTTGTTCTTGTGCTATGACAGTAATACTCGAATTTCTTCTAAAATATTAGGTTCCGAATTTAAAACACAATTCATAGCGGTATTTTTAAATATTTTTATATTTTGTCTAATCTTTATTTATTTTGGACATTTGATATTGTGTATGTATAAATATTCTACTAATTTTGGGAGTAAAATATTTAGTATGGTTATGTAGTATATGTAGTGTTTATTTTCATAGTTGTCCGCATAAGCAGAGAAGAATAATATATATATATATTTATATATTCTAGATAGTTTGAAATATATTTATTTACATTACTTGATTGAAAATTTTACTAATCCAACAAATTATTTTTCTACTAAGCATTTTTGGTTAAATATTCTAAAAAAATTTATACAGTTTAAAGAAGATAAAAAATGTTAAATCAATATAACCATTAGACCAAAGATTTATTTTGTAACTATTCTTTATTTTCGAGTAGTATCTTGATTGGTCCCCAAAACTATGAGACTTGGTATATTGTATCACATAAGTCTAATTAGCTAGTAGTATGGAATGGCAAAGAGAGATATATTTTAGCGGTAAAAAGAATCTTATTATACTTTCAAGACACTACTATTTATGGTTTGTTATAAAAGAAAAGAAAAAAAAAGCATATTTTATTAAGTTTTCTGATTGTCCTTACACTTAAGATCCATATGATAGGTGTAGGAGTTGTGTCATGTTCTTCAAAAAAAACAAAAAATTATTTTTCTTTCACCAACTGAAGTCAAGTTCAATGTTGTAACTTCATGTTCTTATCAAGCTATTTGGTTGACAAATATTCTTGAAGAGCTCTTTATTAAGCAACAAGTACCAAATCCATTTTATTGTCATTGCAGTTTAGTGATTTAGATCTCCAAGAATCTGATTTCATGAGAAATCCCAATGATGGAACGATTGATGTTACATTCTGTAGAAGTGAAGACCTAGCTGATATAATTGCTAAACCCCTCAAAATACTTTATTTCAGAAGCTACATAAATTGTTCAGTGTATTCACATTGAATTGTCCAATTTGATGGATGATTTGTTCCTAATAATATATAAATTGAAAGCATGGAGATCTATTAGTTTAAGGGAATGAATGTTAGGACACTAGGATTACTTTCATGAAAATAACTTATTGTGTAGTAGTTTCAAGAATAATTTTTTGAAGAGATATATATTAAATATTTGGTGCTCATAAATGTTATAATCATTATCTTTTGTATGATATACTTGACATTTTGCTCTATAGATAAAGCAACTTGTTTGGAGTGATGTGCATCAACTGTAAGTAATAAAATTATATTGTAATTTTTATACAAATAAAATATCTTTTAAATTTTCCTTTTTTTTTCAATCATATGATATGCAACACTAGGTTTGTAATCATTATTTGCAACAAAGAGATATTTGAGAAAAATATTGGGAAGATTTTAATTTTTATGTTTCATAGAGAACTTAATAATTCATTTTGAATTCATTTGTCATGCAAACATTGTAGGGGTTAAGTGTTAGTGACTTGGATAAGCTATATGAAATAATAATTTTCTGTTGTAATATAAGCACAATTGATCAAACCAAAAAAAGGATGAAAGAGTTAGCTAATTGCATTATGCAACCTATGTTATCTTACTGCTGTTGAATAACAATTTGCTTGATTAATTTATTCTATTCATTATATAAGTACACGAGTGGGAAGATCGTAGTCTTATGAAGTGCTAAGAGCATCTTCAAGAGGCTCGCCATCTCCTTCCATTTAGTTATTTTAAAGATTTAAAGCTTAAAAAACAACTCCAACAGGCTCGACATTCGGCTATCTATTTCACATATCCATCCTTTCGCTTGCCACATGTAGCGATCCATAAATCCTTGCAGGCTCAACTACCTTTGCGTGAAAACATGATTTTAAAGAGTTAATTCGAAATAATATTTCTAGGGAGCTCGCCAGATCTTTTTCTGTGTTTGTGCATGTGACGGTGCTGTTTGCCCTTGGTCTTTTCTTTACTCTCATCGTCGTCCATTTGATTTTCATGCGTACCTTGTAGGTTTCTTTTGCTACTGCCATTACCATGGCTTCCATGCTTTCTTCTCGAGCTTGTATTTCTATCATCAAATTTTTCTCCAACACCTGAACTGCAAACTAATTTAATACTATCATGCGATGATGTCGCTACGGATTCTCCATTTTCTTCACCCAACTTCACAACCACGGGCTTGCATTTCCCTTGCTTTGGCTTTGATTTTAATGCAAGCAGTTTATCTACAAGTTTAGCAAGATCTTGTTCTTCATCTTTCTCTGTGGGGATGAATGCCAGATTTGGAGTCATCGCCCCTCACTAGCAGTTCGTCTACTTGCGCTTCATGCCCATCTAATGCCAAATAGAATAACTCATGCCGTTTATGATTTTCTGCAAGAAAAGGATAATCACTAGTCTCCAAGTGGTTTACCAAAGAAGAAGAAGAAGTTGACACAGTTGGTTTAGTGTGATCTCTCATTATCACATCCAACTCCATGAGCTTCTGCTTAAGAGTTGTTCCATCTAGTATATGAATTCTCTCTTGAGTGATTTGTGATACAAAACCAAGTTCTCTCCAAATAGCATCGTCCATCATTGATTCTTTCACTTCTCTTCCAATGCATCATTTAATGTTTTGAATTGTTGGTTTCAGAAACCATGTTCTCCTTGAAGTACCACTCTAAGCACTTTTGATCGAAAATTTTGTATCGAGATATCGTAGAATTTGAATTCCTTGATATACGCAATGCCCGAGGCTTAAACTATTTCTTTCAACGCATCAAATTATTGTTTCATGGTGACAAAACCATGCCATCGATGATAACATAAAGTATGTATAGTTCATACGGAAATGTGAACGAGATTATGAACTCACCTAGGCTTGCTTATTTGATGTTGATGAGGAGGAAGACATGGATAAATGGCCACCCAACTAGAAGGTGGAAGGGGGGGAGTTCTTAAATCAAGCATGTTGGCGACGGTGGAGATGCTATAATAGATTTTATTTGATATCATTGTGATCATTTCACATATATTATTTTAGATTTTATTTCTACAAGTTAGTTAAAATTAGATGAAGCAGATAGCTATAATAGATAGCATTGTTGGAGTTAACTTAAAAAAGTTGATAGCTAAAATAGATAATACAATATTTTATTATATTTTGAGTAGCTATTGTAGATAGCATTGTTAGAGATGCTCTAATTCCCATCAATGAGAAATTCATCAGAGGCATAATTCATGGTGAAATTGTCATAAATAAGAGTTAAATGATCATCCATGCCATATCGGTTGGATTATGCCAATTGCACAAAATTGTCACAAATACGAGTAGGAGAATGGGAACTAAATTTCACATGAATTTCAATTCTCTTGTTCTACTTCAGATGTGGCATCATCTTCCTCCTCAAATCCACCAATACCATATGGTTCATGACCACGCCCAAAAGCCTTTACGTGATCTTTAAGCGACCTCTTATGCTTAAAATCCGAGCCACAAATGCAAAACCAAAGTTTACCACAGTTCTTTTCATGGGTTCTCCAATCACCCCTAACAGCAAATGTTTTACCACATTTCCTACACATGAATGGCTTAATTCCATGTTTCCTTTTGTAATGTGTTTGAAGAGTCCTAAAATCTTTAAGTGGTTTTGATCTTGGGTGATCTATATTGTTTCTGCAACCCAAAGCACAACAATAACAAGGGAGTCTAAGCATGCCTGTTGGTTGTGCTCCTCTCAGTGATTCTGGCCCTTTTCTATATTGGGATCCATGCCCCCACATGTGCATCTGTATAAGATTTTTAAAGCTAAAGTTTAATAACACGAACATATAATGAAAATTGTGTGTTAGTACAATATTTGAAAAATAACTGTGTTTTAATATCATACTTTTTATAAATTTAAAAAATATGTTATAAATCAAAAATAAATAGATCAAGAATATATTTCTTCTCATTTAAAAATATAATATAAAAATACTTTTTGACTATCCATATCTATGTGCCACATCAACACATAGACACACACACACTACACACACACACACACACTATATATATATATATATATACACACACACACACACACACACATTTATATCTATACAAATACATGTATATTCATATAAAAGCATATATATTTGCATATATGCATATATATTTACATGTATGCATCTATATTGACATATATGCATGTATATTCGCATATATGCATGTATATTCACATAAATGCATATATATTTACATGTATGCATCTATATTGACATATATGCATGTATATTCGCATATATGCATGTATATTCACATAAATGCATATATATTCGAATATATGCATATGCATGTATTTTTGCATATATGTGTGTATCATCACATAGAAGCATATATATTTGCATATATGCATGTATTTATATTCATATATATTAATTTATCTTCACAAATATTTTGCACACACACACACACACACACATATTAATATGCATAAAACATTCAACTTAATGCATTTATAGTCACATAGAGAGATATATATTTGCATATATGCATGTATATTCGCTTATATGTATGTATCTTCACATAGATGCATATATATATTTGAATATATTCATATATATTTATGTATCTACACATATTATATATATATATATATATATATTCATGTATATATGAATGTATATCCAAATATTGCATTGAATATCCAGAAATATATGCATCTATATTTACACACACACACACACACACACACACACACACACACATATATATATATATATATATATATATATGTAAAGGAACTAATGTACCTTCATATACATGGAGCTCGATCGAACTTCATGAATATAAAGCTCCCATGAGCTCATGGTGTTCGATCGAGCTTCCGGAGCTCCACGAGTCGTGCTCTAGGAGATTCTTGGTGGAGTTCTAACAGCTTTAACAATCTCGTAGGTGGAGCTTGTAATTTGTAGTATTTTTTTTTTTTTTTGAGTTACGTTAGTTAAAAAAAAATACAATTTCATATTAGCATATATCAAAACTTAATTACTTAAAGACTTTGGTACAATTTTTTATTAATATTTTAACTTAGGTTCTTTTTTTAAAATTAGTATTTGATTGGTGTACAAAAACATAATTATCTATTAAAATAATACATATTCATGTTTTTTCCTTGTTTTTTTTTTTTTGATTTTAGTTTATTGTTTTGCTCTTATTTTTTCTCATTTTTAGACTTAGTTGGTTATATGTTTTTGACTTTAATGTTTTTAATTTTAGATGAAATGATGACAATTATTATTATATCATCTATATAAAGAATGAAAGCATGTAATGAAAAGAGTGAGTCTGCAATACAAAAATTTATTTCTTCTCTTGTTTTCTTTTTTTGTCGGTACAATTTCATTTCTTAATTTTCTCTCTTTTGTTTTTAATGCACTAATTAACACCTTCCAATATTATCCCTACAAAACATTATATTTCAATACATGCATTGAACTTGATCCATGTCAACCCAATTGTACGAAGTATTTGTCATGTTAAATTAAGAAATATATTGCATCATGTTTTTTTAGAAATCCACTAAGTTAGATCGAGTAGGATCTAGAGATAGGATCTATAATTTTACACATACAACATATAATAAATGTGAATGTGTGTGTGTGTATACATACCACATGCATATTATATATATATATCAATAATATGAATGTGTGTATACAATGATGTGTGTGTGTTGTCTATATATATATATATATATTATTTATTTATATACACAGTGACACGTGTAACTTTACATCCATAAAAGATTAGGCACATAATTTAATTTTTTTGTTTTTTTTTAAATAAATGTGAGTTGCTACGTGTGGTCATTTTTTAAAATTTTAAAAATGAGTTTGATTGGGTACACGTGGATTTGATTGGGTACGAATCCAGCTTGTGGTTTTTTTTCATTATGATAAAACATTTTTTTTAAGTGGGCATGGTAGAGAGAGTAAAATCAGATTTATTTATTTTAATGCACCAAAAAACATTGTAAGATTTGTCAACTAAATCATAATTTTTTATTGATAGATTCGTATTTTGGGGTACTAATACAAAATATATTATTTTTGGTGAACTAAATTTTTAATAATTAAAAAAGAATACTAAATACTAAAATTCATCAACTAAATTTTACCCTCAAATTTTGAAAAAAAAATGAAATGAAATTTAATTAATTTAAAAAATAATGTTGAGAATCAATAAACCAAATAATCTTCTAGGAATGGACATGGGAGAGATTCGAAATCATATCCTCGACCAACAAAAATAACAATAGACTACTCAATTATATAGGTTTTATTATATTAGTAACAAATTTAAATATTTATATATAAATATAAAAAAATATATAACATACATGTATATATAAGTATACATAAATATATGTTATATGTAGATATATAAACATATAAATAAATTAACAAACATATATATACCTATATATATACAAAAAAGCACACACACACACACACACATATTTATATATAAATATATTTTATATATAATTATGTGTGTGTGTGTGTGTGTGTATATGACTGTGTGTAAGGTATATATATGTTTATATGATATATATATATATATATATATATATATATATATGTAAGTATGTATGTATAGACATAAACATATATACATGTTTATATGACTATATTATATATATATATATATACATATAAACATTCACACACATATGTGTGTGTGTGTGCACGTGCGTGCGTGTGTTTGTGCATGTTTATATGTGTATATATATATATAAACAACATATGCACGCAAACACACTCACACACATAAATATATTTTTATTTATTTATTTATTTATTTATATAGGTACATATATGTTTGTCAATTTATATATATCTTTAAATATATTCATGTGTTTATGGATACTTATATATGTAACATTTATTTTATATGTATATATTTAGATGTATTAACTTGGTGAGAGGGATCATGTGACTGAGTAATCAGTTTGATTTTTATAGGTAAAGGATTATGGGTTCAAATCCCACCGTTATCCATTATACAGAATTTTTAAAATAAATATTTTGATTGGTAATCCACATAATTTTGGTCTCCCCGGTTTTAGGAAGACCATGTTGATTTTATTTTGGTTTAGATTTGATTGGTTTGGTTTGATTTTATTGTTAATTTTATTTTAATGTGTATCAGTGTTCTAATTTAAATTAGGGTGATTAATAATAAAAATAAACATTCAAGTCTTTTAATATAAAAACTTGATTAAAAAAAAGAGAAGGCAAAAAGATAAAAAAACACATTTAGAGTTTTATCAGTGCGCGTATCATTTTAAAAAGAATGTGCATTCCCTCTTTTCAGAATTCTTTCTAGCCCCATGCTAGAAGCTAGCATAGTAATTGTGCAATTATTAATGTCATGTTTGTCACGCGTTGAATGACATCCATGGTGGGCATGGCTTCCGTGGCGACCGTGGCGACCGTGGCTAGTGACTGTCGAGGCGTTGTTGCCAGTATGACGACTGCCATGGTGGGGAAGTCTATCAGCGTGACAGCCAGTGCCGCCTTGAAGAAGCACGAGTGGGTTGTTGGTGTAGTGCGTTAAAAAAGGACAACCTATGTATGGGTTGTCTATTGAATGATATTTGTATGAAGTTTGTGCGGTGCTTGGGTGCTGAAAGTTTAATTCCAAACGCAAATAGAATAGAGAGAGAGAGAGAGAGGTAGAGAGAGAGGGGTAGAGAGAAAGAGAGATGTAGAGAGAGAGGGAGAGAGAAAGAGAGGAGAAGGGAGGGAGGGAGGGAGAGAAGAGGGAGATAGGGAAGGAGGGAGAGAGGGAAAGAGGGAGAGAGGGAGAGGGGGAGAGAGGGAGAGAGGGAGAGGGGTAGAGGGGGAGAGGGGGAGAGGGGGAGAGGGGGTAAGAGAGAGAGAGAGAAGGAGAGAGAGAGAGAGAAGGAGAGAGATAGAGAGGGAGTGGGGGAGAGAGAGGGAGGTAGAGAGAGAGGGAGATGGAGAGAGAGGGGGAGAGAGAGGGAGGGAAAGAAAGAGAGATGGAGATGGAGAGAGAGGGGGAGAGAGAGAGGGAGGGAGGGGGAGAGAGAGGGAGAGAGAGAGAAGGAGGGAGGGAGGGGGAGAAAGAGGGGGAGAGAGAGAGGGAGGGAGGGGAAGAGAGAGAGGGAGGGAGGGGGGAGAGAGGGAGGGAGGGGGAGAGAGAGAGGGATGGGGAGAGAGGGAGGGAGGGGGAGGGGGTGAGAGAGAGCAAGAGAGAGAGGGAGGGAGGGAGGGAGGGGGAGAGAAAGAGTGAGAGGGGGAGAGAGGGGGAGGGGGGGAGGGGGGAGAGAGAGAGAGTTGAGAGAGAGAAGAAAATAGAGAAAGGAGAGGGAATTAGAAAAAGAGAGAGAGAGAGAAGGGGGGAGAGGGGGGAGGGAGGGAGAGGGAGAGAGGGGGGGGGAGTGGAAAGGAGAGAAAAGGAGGAAAGAAAGAGAGGGTGGGGGAGGAGAGAAAAAGAGGAAAGAGAGAGAGGGGGGAGAGAGATAGAGGGAGGGAGAGATAAAGAGGGAGGGAGGGAGGAGGGGGGAGAGAAGGAGAGAGGAGAGGGTGAAGAGAAGGAGAGAGAGGGAAAGAGAGAAAAATAGACGAAGGGAAGAGAGGAAGATATGGAGAGAGGAAGATATGGAGAGAGGAAGATAGAGAGAGATAGGGGGAGAGGAATAGAGAAGGGGAGAAAGATGTAGGAAGAGAGAGAAAAAGAAGCAAAGAAAGAGAGTGGAAGAGGGAGAGAAGGAGAGAGAGAGAGAGATAGAACATGCGAGAGAGATAGAACATGCGAGAGAGTGAGAGAGAGAGAGTGAGAGAGAGTAAGAGAGAGAGAAGGATAGAGAGAGTAGGACAGGGTGAGAGAGTAGGAGAGAGAGAGAGAGAGAGAGAGATTGAGGGTAGGAGAAAGAGAGCATGAGAGAGAGAGAGAGACTAGGAGAGAGAGAAGTAAAGAGTAGAGAGTAGAGAGAAAGAAAGAAAAACAGTGAGATGAAGAGATAAATATACGAGGAGGAGAGAATGAGTGAGAGAGAGAGAGAGATGAAAAGATAAATATACTAGAGAGAGATACATTAAGAGACAAGCAAAGAAAGAGGAATGCAATAAAGATAGGTTTAAAAAGTTAGGTTTTACTAAAAATAATAACTTAAATACTATATTTCAAAAAAATAATGAAATGTAACATAATTCTGTAATTGTCACATCACTAAATATTTTAAGCATTAATTATTTTATTATTGTTAATATATTTCTCCCTAAGTATATAATTTTTTGATGTTTATAACTATATTTGTATAACTTATTAACTTCCCAAATCCCACTAAATATGCAATCTAATTTTGGGAATTGCATCAAAAGTTATCAGACTTTCATGTGCACTAACTATTAACTGCTTCAATATACTGAAGAGAGAAGTCAATTTTTAAATATTATATTGCAAAAACCTCAGTTCTATTTCTATCGCCTGGAAATGTTTTGTGCACGAACTGCATAAATAAAAATTTATGTTATGGTATTTAAAACACAAAATAATTAAACAAACATCATTTAAAAAATATATATATATACACCAAATGCTTAAAACACAATTATTTTAAGTTTATGTCAACTCAAAATCAAAAATCTGATTTTGAACTATTTTATAGGGCAAAATAGTTGATTTTACCCCATTAATATATAAATAAATATATATGTGTGTTTACATATTTATATAAGTTTATTAATTTATATAAGATTATATATATGTTTATGTTTTATATATTTTATATGTGTTTATGTTTATTTTATATATTTAAATATATATATTTGTGTAAGTGAGTGAGTGTGTGTGTGCTATATATATATATATATATATATATATATATATGTATATATTAATATATGTGTGATTTTTTTCGAGTATCTTGGTGGCACTTTACATAAATTTTACAATGTGAATTTCCTAAGTAGTTAAATTTTAATATTTAAATATATATATTTATGTATTTTATATATATTTTTATGGGTAAGGATATTTGTGTGTGTGTGTGTATATTAGTTAAATATATATATTTATGTGTGTATATATATTTATGTGTGTGTGTATTAGTTAAATTTTACAATGTGTAAGGATATATATATATATCTTAATATATATATTTATGTGTGTGTGTATTATATTTATATATATATATATATATATATATATATATATATTCAAATATATATGTAATATATATATATATTTATGTGTAAGGATATTTTACAATGTGATGCAAGTGGATTTGAATTTAACTCACGACTTTGACTGTTGCAACACAAGTAAAGTAATTAGTTAAATTTTAATTATTTTTTTTATTCACTGACATGTATGTTGAATTCTCATGCTTCAAAACATAAATTTCTTAAGAAAAATTTTTGGTCCAAATGTTTATTAACATGTCGCCAGCTAGTAATATACCATTTTCTATTACAGTATAAATAACATGATGCAAGGTGTATTTATGTTTCCGTGCACTTTACATATAATAATTAACAAAATATCTTATTTTTAAAAATTACATAAATACATTAAAACCTAAATATTAATATTTTGGTAGACAAAAATGCATAAAATAGATTTTGTACCATTCTTTTAAAAAATCAAATTTGAAAGCCAGTGTTTCGAATTTGAAAACTAATTTTAAATCTTGATAATTGGTTTCCCAACAATGAAAATGAATTTTACATGCTAAAAATAAATTTCTTAAAAAATTGAAATTATTATTAATTTTCCAAAAAATAGAAACTACTTTTCGCATCCAAAAGTAGTTGAAAGACAGAAACTAATTTTCAATTTTAAAAAAAAAACATATCAATTATATATATATATTTGATTTTTTCGAAAATTATTTTTCAATACAAAAATTGGTTTATATTTTTTTGAAAACTAATTTTCGGACAAAAAAAATTATGGTGTTAAAAGATGTGAAGTCGTGCTAAGCTAGGGCCTGGGTCAAATCTTACCATGCTAACCCAATTGATTCTAGTCTAACATAAGTTCAGTCTAAGCTAACCTGGATCATGTCCAAGCTAGCATTTTTGACTAGTTAGGCCAAAACTATCCTTCATGGGTACTCATGATGGCTCTTGCTATATCCCAATCCATGGCTCTTTTAGTTATAATTTTGAACTTAATATGTAGTGTCAGGCTTGACTAAGTTGTACTGTGCTAGAGCTGTCTGGACCAATTGAGAACTCTTCATAAAGTAATTTTTATTTTTTGGAAAATTATTTTTGAAATTAAAAATTAGTTTCTATTTTTTGTAACTACTTTTCCAATCTTTAATAGAATTCTAAATTAAAAGTACTGATTTTCGATTTTAATTTTTAAGTGTAGAGGCAAAATTAGTTTTATAATTTATATCGAGAAAACTAAAACCTAAATATATTAGGTTTTGATTTATTTTTTTTACAATGAAAAAAAAAATTTTTATGAAAATTTTTGTACACTTTAGACATCAACATAAATTTCCTCTTATTCAATTCCAAAACACATAAACCAATATAAAATTGGTACTCAATACTAGAAATCCATCGCTTAACGAATACACAGATATGTATACATAAATTTGTACGTCATATATATTATACATTAGTGAGCGTGAAGTATGACACAAAGATTTTGTCACTTTTAATAATTTTTTACTCGAAATTCATGTCAAAAAACAAAGAGAAATGGGGAAGGCTGCTATCTTAAAATAATGTATGGCACATAAAAAATACCTCATCAGAGCAATAAAATTACCTGCATGTTATTGTATCTGTTGAAGGTTTTGAAGCAGACAGGACAAGAAAACTGAGTAGGGCCAAATAAAATCTGAGAAGAGGTAGGAATCCAATATTTACCCTTATTAAGCCTCTTAACATGGCTTTTAGAATCATCACCATCTTCATCTTTATTTTTCATATCAATTGCAGAAGAAGAAGCCAACAAAGAAGCCATTTCTGCAGCACTAGGGCTAGGCAACCCTAAATTTAGGGTTGTACCAAGACCCTCTTCGTAATCAGGTTCTTCGCCATGTTGATTCTGCCCATTTCCATTGGTTGATGAGCTCAATGATATGAGGGGCAGGGCTTCTCTTAGAGGTGGAGAAGCAGGTGAGCTTTGAAGAAAAAAGTTTCTGTGGAAAGGTTTCGCACTGTAGAAGATAGGAGGACGTTGCTGTTTTGATGAAGATTGTGATGGATAATCCAGAAGAGGGTCATGTGCTAAGCTAATCCACCCTGTGAAGAAATTTGAGCAAGAATACTCGGCCATGATATAATAAGGTTCAGGAAGCTGGTGTATTTTTTTTTTCTTGATGTGATTCTGGTGTGTTGCTAGATGGGCTGATTTTAGTCAAGATATGAGCTAGAGAGAGAGACAGAGAGAGAGAGAGAGGTGAATATATTAGTTATGTCCTCTCAACCTTGGCAAAAAGCCGAAAACTGATGCAAGATGAACAGAAAGTGAGGATGGCGAAATCCACGTGTAAAATAGGGGATATGGAGTAGATGTGAATATATTAGTTATGTACTTTCATGATATAGGAAGTCCACACTTTTGTATGATCCATAAGTTAATATGTTTTTTTAGAGTTTTGTATGGAAATAATATATATAAAATAAAAAAAAAATCCAAAATTTAATGGTAGTTTCAAAAATACGCAGAAACTATTGCGTATGGAGATTTCGTGGTAATGCTCATCATTGAGAATGGCGGCCATTACTACACTATTGATTTTTTAAAATTAGAAGTCGGCTATTGATAATACTGTGGAGATCCCATTACGACTATCGCACCTCGCCCCACTCCCCTCGCCGCTAGCCCCTCACACCTCTACCCTCGTCCGTCTACCCTCACACCTAGCCCCTCTTTTCCCACCCCTATCTCCCCGCCGTGTCTAGGAGTTCCTTCGTGGGGCTCCGTCAAGCACCACGATGGAACTCAAGGAGCTCCTGTAAGCTCCAGCGAGCTCGTCGTGGAGCTCGAGGAGCTCGACATGTTGCTCAAGGAGCTTCGTCGAGCTCCACAATGTAGCATGAGGAGCTCCATCGCCGAGCTACAAAGAGCTCTACATGGAGCTCCAACGAGCTCCAGCGAGCACGACTTAGAGCTCGAGGAACTCCGTCGACCTCCATGATGGAGCTCCAGTTAGATCCTTTGTGAAGCTCTAGTGAGCTCCACGTCTAGCTCCAGCGAGCTCCACGAAGGAGGTCCCTGGAGCTGGTTCATGGAGCTCCTCGAGCTCCACGTCGAGCTTTAAGGAGGTTATCGAAGAGTTCACTAGAGCTCCATCGAGCTCCACTTCTAGCTCCATCATGGAGCTCGACAAGCTCCAACGAGCTCCATCATTGAGCTCCACGAAAGAGTTTGTCGAGCTCCAGAGAGCTTGACTTGAAGCTCGAGGAGCTCCAGTGATCTCCAGCTAGCTCGATGAGCTCCGTCAAGCTCCACTATGGAGGTCAAGTGAGCTCCTTTGTGGAGCTTCGTCGAGTGCCACGTTGAGCTCCAGTGAGCTCCTTCGTGGAGCTCCACTTCGAGCTCGTTGGAGCTCGAGGAGCTCCAATGAGCTCTATCGATCTCGGCGTGGAGCTCTAGTGAGCTCGACGTGGAGTTCCACGAAAGAGCTCGTCGGGCTGTAGAGAGCCCGACATGGAGCTCAAGGAGCTACATCCAGCTCTATTGAGCTCAATCATCGGGCTCCAATGAGCTCCATTTCGAGCTTGCTTGAGCTTGACTATCCTCCACAAAAGAGCTCCAGATAGCTTAACGTGGAGCTCAATTGAGCTCTAGCGAGCTCCAATGTCGAGCTCCACATCGAGCTTGCTATAGCTCGACGGAGCTCCACGAAAGAGCTTGCCGAGCTTTAGAGAGCTCGAAGTGGAGCTCCACTTCAAGCTTGATGAGCTTTTTCGAGCTCCACTTCGAGCTCACTGGAGCTCGAAGGTACTCCACGAAAGAGCTCGTCGAGCTCCAGAAAGCTAAACTTGGAGCTTGCAGAGTTCCAATGATCTCTATGGAGCTCGAAGAGTTTAGTCGAGCTCCAGAGAACTCGATGTGGAGCTCTAGTGAGCTCTAGCGAGCTCGACGTGGAGCTCGAGGAGCTCCGGCAAGCTCACCGGAGCTCCACGAATGAGCTCACTAAAGCTTCATCGTGGCACTCGATGTAGCTCCTCGAGCTCCACATTGAGCTTACTAGAGCTCTTCGAGCTCCATCACGAGCTCCACGAAAGAGCTCGTCAAGCTCCTGAGAGCTCGATGAGCTCCAACAAGCTCGCTGGAGCTCCACGAAGGAGCTCACTAAAAGCTCCATCGTGGCGCTTGACGTAGCTCCTCGAACTCCACATTGAGCTTGCCGGAGCTCCTCGAGCTCCACGAAAGAGCTCGCCGAGCTCCAGAAAGCTTGATTGGAGCTCGAGGAGCTCCAAAGAGGTAGACTTGGAGCTCGAGGAGCTCTAGTGATCTCCAACATGCTCGACGTGGAGCTCGAGGAGCTCCGTCAAGCTCCACTATAGAGGTCAAATGAGCTCCTTCATTGAGCTTCGTCAAGCTCCAGAGAGCTCCTTCGTGGAGCTCCACTTCAAGCTTGTTGGAGCTCAAGGAGCTCCAGTGAGCTCCAACGTGCTTGACGTGGAGCTCGAGAAGCTGCACGAAAGAGCTCGTCGAGCTCCAGAGAGCCCGACATGGAGCTCGAAGAGCTCCGTCGAGCTCCAACAATCTCCACTTCAAGCTCGATGGAGCTCCACAAAAGAGCTCCAGAGAGCTCTACGTGGAGCTCAAGGAGCTCAATTGAGCTCAGCAAGCTCCACAAAGGAGCTCACTAGAGCACCAATGTTGAGCTCGCTGGAGCTCGATGGAGCTCCACAAAAAAAGCTCACCAAGCTCTAGAGAGCACGACGTGAAGCTCAAAGATCTCTAATGAGCTTCAACAAGCTTGACTTGGAGCTCGAGGAGCTCCATCGACCTCCATGAAGGATCTCTCTCGAGCTCCAGTGAGCTTCACTAAAGAGCTCACTCATCGAGCTAAACGCCGAGCTCACAATAGCTCACTGGAACTTCTCGAGCTCTAGCGAGCTCGAAGTGGAGCTCGACGGATCTCCACGAGCTCCATGGCGGAGCTCACTGGAGCTCCATCGTCGAGCTCAACGAGCTCCGTAGAACTCCACTTCGAGCTCGCTGGAGTTCGATTGTACTCTACGAAAGAGCCCGTCGAGCTCCAGAAAGGTAGACATGGAGCTCTAGTGAGCTCGATGTGGACCTCGAGGAGCTCCGTCGAGCTCAAACGAGCTCGCTGGAGCTCCACGAAGGAGCTCACTAGAGCTCCATCATAGTGCTTGACATAGCTCCTCAAGTTCGATGGAGCTCACTGGAGTCTAGAGCTCCCCGAGCTCAATCATGGAGCTCGACGGAGCTCCACGAATGAGTTCCTCAATAAGGGCGGGGGAAAAGGGTGCGAAGAGAGGAGTGAGGGGCGAGGGATGAGGGGCAAGGGATGAGGGGCAAGTGATGATGGGCATAATATGATCTCCATATTGTTTTCAATAGCCGACACTCATAATACTAGCTTTTGATTTTTAAAAATCAACAGCATGGTAATGGCCACCATTCACAGTGACGGGCATTGCCAGGCTGTTTCTAGACGTACTAGTTTAGACATATTTTTGAAACTAGCATTAAATTTTGGATTTTTTATTTTAATATATTTTATTTCAGTACAAAACACTTTTTTTAATTGAAGAAATTATTAAAAATGGTGGTGTTGTTCGTTAATTAATCAAAAGGTATTTTAAGGTATAATTATGTTTTGGTAGACTATTTATTAAAAAATTGAAAAAACAAATCCAAACTTTAATATTAAAAAAATATTGCATAAAACTCAATTAATTTTTGGTCTACTCATTTATAATAATATGAAAATATCCTTTTTTTAAATAAATAACCTAACTACAAATTATTCATTCTTATACTAATTCATATGTCTCGTTAGGCTCATCGAGCTTAACGAATTGTTAAAAAAATAATAGATGATCTAAAGCAATGGTGAACTAATAGCTCGTTAAGCTTATTGAACTCCTATAAGGAGCTTAACAAGCTCCTGGAAGCTTTACACAAGCTTCTAGGAGCTAGTTGAGTTTCTAGGAGCTCGTGTAGCATGCTGAGTTTCCAAGAGCTCGTGGAGCTTCCACGAACTCCATTATCGAGATTGTTGAGTTCGTCAAGCACGTAATGACCTCGTTATGAGCTAGACAAGCTTGTGGAAGCTCTGCACAAAATTCAAAGAGCTCCATGTATTTAATAGCTTTGACCTTTGAGAGACTCCACAACCTACCCATGCAATGGATCATGATCGTCTTCAATGTGGGGTGGTACAAGGACACCCCAGACAGTGTTGGGAAACACATATGGACCCACTTCAAAGTCATTATTATTCATCAAGGTCTCTACATTTTCTTAAACAATTTTTGAAAAAAAGCATTAATGGCAAGCTCGATTGAGAAGATGCAAGGATTTGTTGAAAGTAATCACCTCTAGTGCATGTAGGATTAGATAAAAGAATCAATACGATTGAATCAATGAGGGGACCAAATGTAGGATCTTTTTCAAAACTAGTATTGTGGATGGAGAGATCAATTTGAGTACCATGAGCTACAAACTTCCATGCACATGAATCCCATTCTTTCTCAATCTTCATTGTCTGCACAAGAAGAATTCACCGATCTTCGATGAGCTTGCCTACCATCGATGAGCTCCATCGAGCTTGATGGAGCTCTATGATGAAGCTTCTAGAGAGAGTTTCATCAAGCTCCATCGATGGAGCTCTCTGGAGAGAGCTCCATCTAGCTCATCGATGGAGCTCATCAAACTCAATGTAGTTAAATGATGGAGCTCCTAGGAGCTCCATGAGCTCCTAGAAGCTCGTCAATCTTGTAATGAGCTTGATGAGCCCTCAAGGGCTCATTAAGATCATCGAGCTTAACAAGCTACGTGTTCACCATTGCTTTAGATCATCTATCTTATTTAAAATTATTCATTAAGTTTGATGAGCTTAACGAGCTTATCTAATTAGTTTAAGAATGGGAAATTTGTAGTTAGGTTATTTATTTAATAATAAAGGTATTTTCGTATTACTATAAATAGGTCCACCAAAAATTAGTTACTTTAGAGTTTGGTTCACCATGTTTTAAATATTAAAACTTGAGTATTTTTAATGTTATTATAAATGGTATACCAAAACATAATTCTCTCTTTATTTAAAATATTAACTTTAAATGGTGGACAAAATAAAATTTATAATTTTATTTTTGTTATTTGAATAGAAATACTTTACTAAAATAATTAAAATTTAAGTACCTAAAATGATTTGAGGTCATTACACCAAACTCAAAATTAATTGAGTCTTGGTTCATTCCAAATCTCATTTCACATAATATACTTATATATTTCACATCAACAAATAATGTGTAAGTATATATATATATATATACAAATTTCATGTTAATGTTTACATATTTTTATGTCTATATATACAATATATATCACTATAAGAATATGATGAAATAGAAATGAAAAATAGAGATGTCTGATTCCATTTCTAAACTTAGAAATGGAATTGAAATGGATTACAAATATAATGATAACATCACTACAAAATTTAGAAATGAAATGATAATCCATCACTATTCGAAGGCGTGAATAATTTATCATTAAATGGAATCGAAATTATAAATGGAAATTGAAATCCTTTAACCTTCCATCCCTACTATCATGCAAGGATGTTGTCAGATAATGTTGCGTGACATTTAGTGATGGAAAATATAGTTTCTACATATATTTGTTATTAAAAATAATAACTTCTTTAAAAATTATGATGGAATTCAAAAATGAATTCTATTTCAATTAGTTTTGACATGGATTAAGGGTCCATTTTAGAATATAGCGATAGAATTGAATTCCCTCACTCTTTTTTAAATGGAATGTTATTCCATTGTTATTTGACATTGATGAATTTGGTGATTAAATTTAATTCCGTCATTGTTTGAGAAACAAAACCTTATTTCGTCTCTATTCTATATTAATAAATTTTTTTGAATAACTCTTCGTCAATTCAAAATTCATTTTAGGGTTTGGCAAGTTTAGCACTAATCTTTGATCCCCCAGTCATCTAATTAACATTGATTTTCTTCGTGGTTGTCATAGCTATTCATCTTTCATAGAGGTATGCAATTTAATTTTTTTCATCACCTCATCATAACTCAGTAGATTATTAAGTGAAATCATAAAGTATTATGCATTCCACAATTAATCATTAATTGCTTACCACATATTGAATATCCCAAATTTTTAGTGAAATCATTACTTATATACCTAATATCAAGAATATTAGGGATGTACGTAATTACATACACACCAAATAAAGCATAATTTGTAACCACTTAATATAATAATTAAAAAGAAACATGGTCTTTATAGAGGTATACACAATTCATCATGGACACATATACATATGATTGTCAAAATAAAAATAGTGATAATAAAATGTGCGATTTATGTTTTGGTAATTCAAACATATCATTCTGATACTACCTCTCACATATTTCATATCAATTAAATGAATGTAAAGCTAGTTAGCATTTTGAAATTGCACGGACATATCATCATGTGATTCAATTGAAAGCCTAGTAGTTTTTGAAAAAAATTGATTTTCGTCATCTTCTTATTATTTTCTTGACTTTCACATAGAATTAATATTTTTTTTGGCATTTTTTATCAAATTCTTTTTCTTCTCTACTCCCAAATAAATTCAACCTGTTATGTATAATTAGAGGTGTCAAAACAGTACAACTTTTCTTCGTCCATTCGGGCCACCATGGAGTGCACAGGCTATCAGCCCAACACGACACTGAGGGCACTATTGTGCTGGTCGTGCCGTGTGTAAAATAAAAGTCTACGTGGCCAACCAGTTAAAATCGACCATGTAGATGCTTTTTTAAAAAAATGGACCTCCACATATTGTGGTAGTCGAATTAAAAAAAAAACTAAAATTTTATCACTCTATAGTGATCCAGTTGGGTGGTCACTTGGGCCTATTTACTATGCCATTGGGCCCATGAACATGGGTCCTGCCAGACCCGACACAAGGCACAGTTCATGTTGGCTCGGCATGGTATGAACCATGCTGAGGGGTAGCCCGGCTCAACATGAGGCACGATTCCAAGCCTTGGCATGCCGGGGTAGACACTACAAAATATGGTTGGGCCTTGGGATGTGCCTAAGCCGCCTAACCCATTTGGCACCTCTATGTATAAATATAATTGTGTTCTTTATAAATAAATAATATATATATATATATATATATATATATATATATATATATATATATTTTTGTTATTATAGTTTACTTTTCATTTGGGTGTCATATATGTGAATATTATTCTAGATATTTGTTGACAATATATATAATGATTTTGATGAATTTATTTCGATATACTTTAACATATTTGTAGACAATACTAGTATGTGAGTTTCAACCGGCTAGATATTAGAAAAATTAATATTCCCCACAATTTCATGTACAAGTTGAGGATAGAAATACTTTTATGTGATATTAATTTCTTTATTTTTTTCAAAAAGCATATCTAATTTATGGATTTAACATGTATGAATATGTTTTGATTTTATGTTGCTTAATTTTTGTAATTTTATTTTCAATATATAAATATAAAATATTTTATTTTTTGTATATGTGAAAAATGTAACTAAAAGCTTTTGCTAAATTCTAAGAGTCTAATGCAACCCCCATCAACTCATATAAATGCAAATTTACCTATTGATGATGTGATTATAATTTTTTTATTACATTTATGTAATATCATAAATAAGTTAAAATAACTTTAGTACAAATAAATCATTATCCACATTATTATTATTCAATATATGTTGGTATTATATGTAATAAAAATGAAAAATATTATATAAATTGATCATGAATGGATGAATGCTAGAGTAACAGATTGGTTTTTGTCTGATGAGTTTGTAGCAGGGAATGAGGCATTTGTTGGTTTTGTTGAAAAATACCATTAATTAATAGATGGAATGAAAATAAGATGCCCATGTAATAATCAAAAATGTCACAATCAGAATTTTCAAGATGTGGATACTATGTGATATCATCTTACAAAAAATGGATTTGTTAGAGAATACTATATTTGATATTAACATGAAGAAATAGTTCTGCCATAAATAACAAAATAATATATATACACAGAAGTGTTAATATATATGTTACAATGGAATATGTCAATCCCAACAATGTATGTGAAGTCATGTTATTGCATATTATTGGTCATTCCTTCTATCTGGATATCATTGATGATATCCCAAAATTAACAACAATAGAATTTTATAAAATGATCAAAGTATCAGAAGAAGAAGTTTGACTAAGTAATTTATATGGCCACTCAAAGTGGTATGTGGTGTCCAAATTTTTGAAAAATAAAGACAAATCATCATTTTTAAGGAATATATTTTGATGAAATTTGCAAGTTGTTATCTGAATTATTACTAAATAATAATGTCATGACAAATAACTTTTAAAATACAAATAAGTTAATATGAGATTTGAGCTTGTCTGTAAAAAAAATACATTGCTTCAATTAATTTCTATATGATATATTTGGGTGAAGATAGTGAAGATGTATCAATTTCTATTTATTCTTTATATGGAAAGATTATTTACATATATTAAGCCACCACTAAAGACATGAGTTGGCACAAAAAACATACTACTGAAGAAGATATGATTCAAAATTATTTTGATTCTCCATCTTAGAAATATTTTGATGATATTCATCTATCCTATAAAGATGAAAGTCAAAATATTAGATTAGGGCAATTCATAGATGAATTTCAGCTATTTGGATAAAAATAGCAACAATACACTTCATGGCCAGTGATTAGTACACCATATAATTTATCATCATGGATATGCATCAAAAATGAGGATAAATATTTGTGTGTTATCATATCCAGTCCAATAAACCTAAAAGACAAGTTGGATGTTTTCATATAGCTCCTTATTGATGATCTAGAAATTTGTGGGAGCTAGGTGTGGAAACATAAGAAATATCTAGAATATAGAGCTTTCTAATATGAGCAGCACTTATGTGGACTATATATGATTTTTTATTATATTCAATGTTGTCATGATGGAATACTACAGAAAAATTAGCTTGTCCATACTATGTGGAGTACTCTAATATATTTTTTCTTAGTAAAGGTGGAAAGACTTCTTAGTTTGATAAATATTTTAAGTTCTTATATAGGGAACATCCATTTCAAAAAAATACAAAAACATTTAGGATAGGCTAGATAGTTATAAAAGATGCACCACCTTTGAGGTTTGGTGGCAACATATTAGAGGTAATGAAAATATATGGCTTCAAAGATATTACAGAAATTGATGTTGATTCTATTAATGTACAAATTTTGAAAAATTATCACTATTGTTGGAAGATATAAAGTATCTTTTGGGATTTACCTTATTGAAAAACTAACCTAATTAAGCATAAATTAGATATGATGCATAATGAGAACAACTTTTTTGATATTATTTTTTAATATTATCATGAATATGGAAGGAAAAACAAAATACAATGCTAAATCAAGACAGGATTTGAAAGATTTTTATTCAAATCTAGAGTTATGTAGGAATGAATCAAAGAATAAATTTTCTAAGACGTGTTATAGTCTTAACAATGATGCAAAGGAAACTTTGTATAATTAAATGATTTTGCTCTGGTTCCCTGGTAGATATGAATATGACATAAGAAGATGTGTTTCTATGAAGAAGTATAAGTTATTAGGGATAAAAATTCATGACTGCCATGTGTTTATGTAAAGGCTAATGCCCATAACATTTCATTAATTACTTCCAAAAAATATTTGTGAAGCATTGATTGAATTAAACATTTTATAAGAATCTCACTTGTAATATCATAATAAAGGAAGATATGGAGCAATTAAAAAATTATATACTCATAATTATATGCAAACTTGAGAGTATTTTTCCTCCTAGCTACTTCAATTCCATAAAATATCTTCTGATCCACTTCTTTTATGAATCCTTGATATTAGACCATGTGCAATACAGATGGATGTATTCATTTGAGAGGTTATATAATTTTTATCTCTTCATCTAAAAATTAAAATGTATCTAACAAATGAATATTATTCTAATTAAGAATTTTTTTAGATATCTTAGAAAATTAAAAATAATGTTTGAAATAAAGCCGAAATTGAAGGATCAATTTGAATTGTCTATTTGGTTGAAGAAGCTTTGGCATTTTATATGTACTACTTTTAGCCACAAGTATATAATTCACATTACAAAAATATCACCAAATAATGATTATGGTATGAGGATGGATTAGGAGAAGATGATATGATTTCCATTTTCAACCATGCAGGTCGATCACATGGTAGAGTAAAATCAAAATATTATTTAGATGCCTAGGAGTATCATGTTGTGCACACATATATTTTGTTAAACTATGACGAAGTTAAATTGTATATTGAGTAAGATTTATAATTTTTTTACATTGTTATTTCTTTTTCATGGAATGTGATATACCTATTATAATATTCAAAATAATTCCAATCTTGTTTTTGTAGAATTAATGCTGTGGAATTAAGAAAAAGAGAATCACATATTGATGATACTATGATTGATACCAAACATGACAAAGATTTTGCATCTTGGTTTAAAAATTTTATCAGTATATAACTTATCTGATTTGCTCCTAATAAATAATGTGCCAAATTATATAAGTATGATTTTATTTTTATTTCCATTTTTTAGGTATAATCTCTATCATCAAATATATATAATAGATAAATAAAGGATCTTGCAAAAGGGCCATTATGAAGTTTACAAACATATCTTATTCGTTATATAAATGGTACAAATTTCACTCTTTGAAACATGGTTCAAATAGAGTTGCAATGATTAGTGGTGTATGCATTAAGGGGTATAACTCTACTACATCTAATATTCACTTTCATGGTCAATTGATTGAAATTATAAATTTGGAGTATCCTATTTTACCAATTAAGTGGACAATTCTATTAAGTATGAATAATTTGATCTAATTCAAAATTTTAGTATCACATTTCATCATCAATAAAACATTATGAATGTGCACCATAAAAATTATTATTATAACTTTGAGCCATTCATTCTTGTGGTGCAAGCAGAATAAGTGTGTTCTACCACTTATCTAACTGTAAGAAGAAATTTGGTGACAAGTTGGCTATTTGTAAAATTAAACCTAGATTAGTTGTGGAAGTTGTTGAAAAGGATATCATTGTGATACCATCACATTTACCTAAATTTCAAAAGAATATTGTGGAATGCCATCCATTAAATTTTGTGACAGATGGTGGGCCTGAAAAATTGATCAATGAGGAAAAAAATTATTTGGACTTTGATGATACACATGCTAATGAAAATAATGAGAAAGAATTAATTATACAATTAGATGAAGATGAATATATAGATGGAGATGATTTATTTGAAATTTCAGAGTAAGAGTAAATATTTACTGACTTCATTGTTAAGTTGTATTAATTAATTTCTTAACTATTATAATTTGGGTGTTAAAATAATTTTTTTTTCGTAGATATAAATGTGAATGTGTTTCTCATTATTTTTTTTAGTATGACATATTCATTATATTTTGTTATTTTCTTTGCATTCTCCTCCCCATGGAATTTCAATCCATGGAAAGGGGTAGAGGAAGTCAAAAAATAGTTTGTGGAAGAAAATTCAACATTTATTCAGTGGCAAAAAGAAATATTTATCTGTATTCTCCAACATGTATAAAGGATACATTTATATCACCTCATCATTAGATATACATATTGCCTTCTACTAACATTTCATCTTCATCTCATTCTACACCAGTTAATTTTATTAGCTTCATCACACCTATCTTAAAAGGTACATGTGTAGCTACTACAGCATCGATAATGACTAATTATTCATAATCCATTATTTGCATATAAAGTTATAATAAAATCTTTTTTCGACCTACTATTGATAATAAATAGCGTGTACTTTACCTAAATTTAGTACTGCTTGTATTATTCATAATCCATTATTTTATTCTTTTAGCTTGTAAAAAATTTTAATATTAATTATGCATTAAAATTTAAATAAATCTTTTTGTTTAAAATCTATTAATTTTAATTAATAAATAACTATGATTTTGTTACTGATCCAAGATTAGCATTTAGAATTAATTTTTTTTTGCGTTATAAAGTTTAGGATAAATAATATATGAGAAAACATTAACTTAGTAACATAAATATGTGTATTTATCATTTATATGTATATGTACATGCTGATGTTAAATTACTTATATGTTTATTCCTTCTGCTTCTCATACAATTGGGATTTTTAAGGAGAAACTAGTTGTACAAGGTATAAAGTAAAACAAAATATCATCAAATATGAAAGAATATTATAAAGAATAATTTGAAGTACAATCTTATTGTAGTTACCAAAATATCAAGTTGTTTAATTATTAAAAACTTAATTAAGAAATGCATCACAAAGTATTATTTTTATTAGAAAAAATATAAACGGAATAACACATTTTTCATCTCTATGAAGGATACATTGAAACATGTGACTAGTGTCAGATATAATGATAATCTTGAAAAATAGATAAAAAAATATTGTAAAGATGAAAAGCCAAATAGTATTTCTCTAGATGTTTAAATAAAATGATTAGAATACTAGAAGAGTGAAATGTTCAATGCCCTGTCCTAGATGGTATCACAAAATTATTGATCAGAAAAAATAGGTGGAGGATTAGGACCATACAAATATTTCGGAGGTTGCAAGATGACTTATCATTTACATCATTAGATAATATTATTTATTTATAGAAGGCTGAGTTGGGATGTCCACCAATACCATTTGAGGTGTTCAAATGAATGCACAATAAGAATGATAGATCAATTGTAGATAACTAGTCAAATAATATTAATATGAGTTTCACATTTTCTACTTTTATTATGTAATGTAAATTAAAATATATGAAAGAAGAAAATGTAAAAAAAAATTATTCTTGGCAATCACTGCAATTAATTTTCCAAGTGAAATATCTTTTTTCTATTAACAGTACTAATGAATTATTATATATTGGCTCCTTCGCTGAAATAACTTGCTTCATTTTTATATTAATATTTAGTAGGGTGTTGATTATTTGATATTTTGGATTTAATTTTATCTAAATATAGTAATGATGAGTTACATTATATTGTTATAATTATAAGAAACTATGGAGAATATGGTTACCAATGCTTTTTTAAGTAACTGATCATTCTACAAAGGCCCCATAAATTGACATGCATATTTACCTTCAGGGCATTAGAGTGGAGACAAAAAAATGGTAAGTGTATGGTCTTGGTACCCATGCATCTACATTGTATTTGGGTTCTATTTGGAGCACTTTATCTTCTTTTTCCAATTACAAATACTTCTTTGATGAGTAATTGTGAGAGGAGATGCAGAAAATTCATAATAATTTGTATAAAAGAACAAGGAGAAACAACACAAGAATGAAGAGATATAAAAGCAAATTGAAGAGATGAAAAAAGTGACGTAGAAAGAATATAAAGCGAAGATGAGGTGCAATAAAAATGTTTGAAGATGGAGAAAACTATATGCAAGTTAGTAGAGGTCTCAACTCTTTTTCAGCATTCTAAAGAAGATCCATCCAAGTCTCTGAAGGATAATACTCATCTCGACAATGAGACATAGCTACTTGTTATATTGTTTATCGTGTTTTTGTAAGGAAATTTGTTGTGTTTAACTTTTTTTTATATTATTGAGTATAATATAAGTGTACTGAGGATGGTTGATATTTGTTATTTGATGTTATATTTTGTAGTGGATGCTATGTTATTATTATTGTATGATAAATATGCAAAAAAAAAAAAAGATAGCACGGTATATCATTTCTAATGCATTTTTAAATTATATATAGCTTATAGAAATTGAAACAAATATATTATGTTCATATTGTAGAAAATAGACACATAAAATGGCATTTCATTTTTTATTCTAATTTAGAAATAGAATTTGTGTTGCTTTTTGATCAGTATTTTAATATCAGATTAGAACTGAAAATTGAGATATTGATTCTTTTGCTAGAGTTAGAAATAGAAATTTTCCATTGCACATATTTGAAATGCCCAAGCAATTAATATTTCTAAAATTTAGAAAGGAGCCTTTTAGAAATAGAAAAATTCTATTTATTTTTAGGTTGCTATTTCAAGATTGTGACAGAATTAGAAATGGAATTCGCCATTTCTAATTTGCTTATTTTTTGTAATGTATATTTATAATATATATATATACACACACTATGTATATATTGTGTATCTATAGTGCATATATATACAAACTAAATATACTATGTATATACTATAAGTATATAATATATACATATATACATATAGTATGTGTGTATCTTTGTGTTAGGCATATATTGTTTATATTTATATACATAGTACATATATAAACACAACATATATATATATATATGCTATGTATATATTGTGTTTATATACATCTAGTATATATGTATTATGTATATATGATGTGTGTGTATGTTGTGTATATGTGTATATATATTTATCCTTATTATTCAAATAGAAGCACCTCCAAACTAAGGACATCAAATTTTGAGCTTAAACCTTTCACTTCCAAATATGTTGATAGTCGCGTAGAATTAACACTCATATCCAAGTAGGCATGCATGATGGTTTTGTTCTTTGTAATTCAACACCAACCTTGTTAGCGGCATGCTTACTAGAAAACTATGGATAAAGATTTGCTACACACACATGAGCACAAACATACCCTCAAATTTCAAAGGCACATTACGAGTTGCAATGTTTTATCTTGATGCATGTCTATCTCTTCTTTCCATGTACATATATGACTCATTGTAGAAGCATTCAATATTGTGTTACAATCAAAATCTCTTATAATAAGATATATAATAGTTTTAATGCTCTCATAAACTTGTGTGCAAAATAGGGAAGGCAAGAGATAAACATCAACATTTTCTCAAGAGGTAAATTTTTTGAACACCACAGGGAATATTAATAGACAAAAAGTTTTTTCATAGGTAGGGAATCAATGATGCTATACAAATGAAGCTCATGCATGTAATGAGATGATTGACATTTTGTCAAGCATAAAATTCATGGTGAATTTTCTACAACATGCTTGATTACTTCAAGAGGCATGGCAACAATGTGGTTCCTATTAAGAATTTGATAATTCTTTTTTAAAAAGTATCCTTAGATGCATCTGACTAATCTCCATAAATTTGTGAAGAAGAATATTAGGGTTAGAACACAATCAAGGGTAAATTCCATGAACTTATTATTATATGTATTGTGTAAATGCCAAATAGTCACTTCTACGGAGACCATGAATCAAAAATTTAAGAAGTTGATTCATCTTGATTATAGTATGTACAGCATATCTTGTTTTTGGGTGGTGTAGGGTAAAGAATCCAACTCGTGCAAAGACAATTTTGGATGAAATGATTTAGGTTGGACATAACCTAGACACTTTACTTACACATCTCCGTTAATGCATTTTGGAAAGCATGTGTGGTGGTCCAAAGAACTTTCCTTAATGACTTCGTTAGAACCAAAAGTTCCACCATCTTATCCTCAATTACAAAATCATACATTATCAATGTTTGACACTTAATGTACAAATTTTTTTTAGTTATTTTAGTGTTATCATGATATGTTTATACTAAATTTAGAAGTAAAATATAAGGATTTCATTTTATTGCAATTTTCATGGAATCGAATGAATAATAATGAAATCAGGTATTATTTGAGTTGAATTATAAACTTAGTAGAAAACTGAATGGAAGGATAGAAAAGTAATGAAAAGCTATGATATTTCCAATAATATGACTTGGTTACACTAGCACAAGCCTATTAAGTAGTCACAATAGCTATTATTGGCCACAAATCTACAAAACAAGTTATGCTAATATTTGCACACCATGAATCAATTACCTAGTTGTCGTAATATTTTTACTATACAATACTTTCTTTAGGGCCATGATATTATCTCGGTTACATTATTACATTAGTTCTAAAATATAACTCTGATCATGACATATTTTAATGTCATAGAAATTAAGTACCACATTAATACAAGAAGTCACAATATTTTTTAGTATAATGAAATGTTTATTACTTAGCCAACAAACTTTTTGAACCTTGATTATGGTTCTAAAATTCATGATCAGAAAATAATTTTGAGTCTTGAGAGGAACAACCTTTGTTATGGTTGTTTTTCCATTTTAAATTTGAGTTCTAGAGAATAAAATATCTCAATCATGGCATTCTTGTTGCAATGACTATATGATCTCGTAAGAAAATACCTTAGGCATGGATATTCTTTCTATTGCAACTTTGTATTTCAGAAGAATATATATCTAAGTCATGATATTCTTAACACTTTGATTTTTTATTCTAAAAAAGAAATTTATTAGTCATGGCATTCTTGGCACTGTGATTTTAAGTTTTAGAGAAAAATTACCTAAGTCATGATATTCTATTGCCATCAAGATTTTTGCACTCCAAAGTAAATTTAATGTATTGACAAAGTCATAGTCATAACCTAAAGTCATGACTTCTAGCTTGAAATGTCATAAAGCAACTTGATGGGACATCAATGGTATAAAATGAGAACTTAGAAATTTTGCCAAAAAAGAGGTGGATTTAGATTTTGAAACCAAGAGTACACAAAACCCTATGGAGCATGAATACTTTTAACCAAGAGAAAATTCAAGATGAATACAAGTAAATATTGATTGAGAATTCAATTTGAGACTTAGATCTTCGTGCTTGATATCTTTGGGAACCTTTGACTCATGAGATGAATCATGAAATATCTCAGATGAATTCTTCCCTAATGCTAGACTAAATAGAGATCTAAGGATGTATTATTTTATTTGTATATTATGATTTTAATTGTATAATTTTTATTTATTGTTCCACTTTAACATAAATTCATGAATATAGATTATGATTGATAGTGATAAGTAAATCATGATATACATTTATGAGATTCAATCAAAAAGAAGTGACAACCATTCCAATTTATCTCTCTGGATAAATCTATATGTGAAAATCTAAAAATTATATAAATGTAATTGATATAAGTATGATGCTTTGAAAGCATAAACAAATTTATGATCATTTTATTATAAATATTCTAGAACTCACTTTTAAATAATGTCGAGGTTATATAAAATGTATAACCTATGGATTTCACCATTATTTGAGTGTCATGTGCTGGCTATGATGGATAGTGACAACTAAGTCATAAGATACACACAAATAGAGTTGTTTTATAAGGTGATGACAACCATGCAACCTATTTTCTCTTTTATTAATTCTATAGGTAAAATTTGTAGAAAGCTGTATATTAATTAATATGAGTATAATACTTACAATGCCCAAAGCTCAAATATAATTAATAACCATATTATTCTTTGTTTGTTATGATTTTAGAGGTTAAATAATAGAAAGACATACTCAAGATAATTATCACAAGTAGTTAATATATTACCTAAAAGAGTAGATCTGTATATGACTCATGAATGAATGAGTGTGGTTTTGATGGTTAAATAGCAAATTCATTGCTATGTTTGGACCATCCTTGGTATTGATGATCAAATAGTGATAATCATCTTATATGTCATGAGGAAAAAAAATATAATTCAACATTAATTTACTATTTCATTTGAAAATTGAGCATAATATTATCCCAATAATAAAAAAATCATCATACATAACAAAGTAAGTCATTCATATAGTCTAAATATCTTTTTAAAACTAAAATTATCTACTCAACTTGAGCAACAATTAGTTCACTATAAGTTGGTCAAATTACTCACACAATCCATATGAGATTGATATATGGACTTACAACCTCTTTATTTCTTGTATGACCAATATACTTGTAGATCTCAATTGGAGGAAATTATTTACTCAATTAGTTTCTTGGACATTGTCACAAATGATAAGTTTGATACTATAACAATGTCACAATAAGTTTCTGATGCTATTTTCAAGAATTATATTAGTTTGATTAGTCAGCTTAAGTTGACATACCTATTTTTGCAAAAGAATAGTTCTATTTGTAGTTATTGGATAAATATTGTTGCTAAATGTTTGTTTTGCATTTTTTGTTTTGTCTCTTTATCTTTTTGTTTGTTTTATAGTAATCATACTAGTTTTCATCAAAGATCTGAGACTGAGCCAATACCTCTAGAACTAGAAATTAAGAGGAACAAATAATGTTTTGAGATAGAGAGCTGAGAGAAAAAAATATGAATAATAAGAACAATAATTGAATTAACCAAGGAGGTGGAGACTATAACACAAGCTATCCAACAACCTATTCTTCATCATTTCTTGGGAAAGTATTGGCAGCCAACATTAATGGATATCTACTTGGATTCGAAAGAAATTGATACATACAAATCACTTTTGTGTTGAAGTAGCCTCATAGCCATGGTATAAAAATATCAGTATTTTGGATAATTTTCATAAGATCCAATTAGCCATGTCATGATATTCTTGGAGTTGTGTGATACTATGAAGATCAATGCAATTACCTCGGCCATGATAAAGCTTATACTCTTCCTATTTCTTTGAGAGACAAGGTTGAGAGCTAGTTCCAATGCTTATTTAAAGGATTAATTGAGAGTTGGGAAGAACATATATAAGTTTTTTTAACTAAGTTCATCTCACCCATTGATATCTCACAACTAAGATGAGAGATAAGCCAAATTATACAACAAAAGCGTGAGATATTATATGATGCTCGGGAGTAATTCAAAGATCTATTGAAAAGGGTCTCACAACATGAATTTGAGATTTAGTTCTAAGCTCAAACTATTTACAATGGATTAATTCTATATGATGAGATACAAATTTAATATAGCTCGAGTGATTTTATTATGAACAAATTATCCAATGAGACTCATTTCCTATTGGAAGAAGAAGTTATCCAATGATTCTATCATGAAAAACATTTTGAAACAACAAGATAGATTTTGATTTTAGATCGAATAATAATGATGTAGGAGAAACTTAATAAAATTTCAGCAAATTTAGAGCCCAAAATGACTAAAGACTTAACATGAGAGCAATGAGCATTTTGCAAATATAAGAAGTTGCCAATTTTGACCTCATATATCAAGTGGAGGAAACCAATATTCTACAAAACATATGATACATGTTCAGACTCAACAACAATGTTCTTACACACTACCAAGTAAATGTGATAAATCATGAAAGTCTATTATATGGAAGTTAAAGGAATGTGATACGAAATATGTAAAAATTTTAGAAGAATTTGGGGACAATTCAATGAGATACAAAATGCAAAGAGCTTTGAGTTATAATTACTACCATTTGAAAGGAGCAGAAAGCCATCACTTGAAAATATAATATTTGTGCTACTTATGAAGACAAAGAAGAGGAATGTGATAATACAAATTATTGAGAAGCAACTTTGAAAACTAGAACTATTGATGAAGGAGGACATAAATGGATTAAAAAGTGATACTATGGTAGATCCAAATTGGTGTATGTCCATGATAATCAAAAGTGAAAATAAATTAGAATGATTGAAAATAGAAGAGAACTCAAAAAGAGATGCTCACATAGATGAAGAAGTTGTGTCTGATAACATCACGACTTTTCCCAAAATCATGATATCCAACACCACAACTTCTAATGCATGATATTATTCGAAGTCACGGCACTACCAGCATAGTGCCTATTACCCAATTCATGCCACTTGTTATTGTATATGAAAAAGTAGAATTAGAGAATGACTATACATATGATAAACAAACTTTTAAACACAATATTTTTTTTTCTAAATTAGTTTAGAAAGGGAAAGCTTGATAAAAAATTAAAGAAATTTCTTAATATCTTCAAGAAGTCGTAAGTCAATATTTCTTTTGATGAAGTCTTATCTTATATGCCCTACTAGGTGAAGTTTATGAAATAAATCTTGGATAGCAAG
Source organism: Sapria himalayana (assembly GCA_029783825.1). Classification (NCBI taxonomy): domain Eukaryota; kingdom Viridiplantae; phylum Streptophyta; class Magnoliopsida; order Malpighiales; family Rafflesiaceae; genus Sapria; species Sapria himalayana. Next base: position 586,756 of record JAREIK010002178.1, on the reverse strand, counting down.
AAGAAATTAGAGATGTATTGAATGGTAAGCATGACTAAGAAGTGTAGCACACTCATTCAATATAAAGTTCCAAGAAGGGCCAACGATTCAAAGAGATTTATGATTCCATACATTATTTTTTATTTTTTTTAAACACACACTTTATTAAAAATATGCACACAACTTACTAGAGAATAAAAAGTTGGCCGATTTAGGCCAACTCGCCATCCTATGCACCTTTGGTTCTATGCTCAAAATACACATATATAAAACCACAAAAAAAAAATAAATATGTCGCTAGAATAAAGTGGCTATCACAAGAGTTCTAAAGTATATAAAATATCTAAATTATCAATGTTGCTTTGTAAAAAAATCATTTCTTGCCTTGCTTATATCCCGGCAATCAACCAGCAACAATCATAACACATGCAAAGCAAAAAGACACAGACACCAATAACCTAATATGATAATACTAACATACTCTGGTTCTTGGCACAACCACCCCACTCCATGGCACAACCAATAACCTAATATGATAGTATCTAAATTATATAAAATCTGTCACCTTGAAAAGATGCTCAAGTAAATTGTCAAAGAAATATGTATGCTTTAGAACTTGGAATACTTTCTAGAAGGTATTATGTGACTTGAAATCAAATATGAACTAGAAGTCATTGTTCATATTACAAAAGTTGAATTTTGGACATATTACTCCAGCTTTTCTCTTGCTATAGATGATTGATCGATTAATCAAGTTTCTGAGAGGATTATTAATGATGTACTAGTAAAGATTAAAAAATTTTTTTTTCCTACTAATTTTGTTTTGTTATATATCAATAATGACCAGTATTTCCCACTAATCTTAGAATGATCTTTTTTAGCAACTAAATAGACATTGATTGATTTAAAAATTAGTGAATTTATACTTTATGTGAGTAAAGATGAAGTAAAATTTTACCTATATAAAAGCCTATATGTTCTAGATGTTAAAGAAAAAAATATTGGAGAATAGATAATCTCATATGCACTATTGAAAAAAAAAATAGATTTTAGTTGGAAGGCGTTCTTAAATGATTTTTAGCCTAGGAAGATAAAAAATCTCAAAATTAGAAACAATTCTGGATGAAATGAAATATTGCAGTATAATTATTTGAAGAAAATTATTTTGAAATTGTGACATTCTTTAAGAATTATTTTGAAAAAAAAAATTTCTTTGGAGTAGTGAAAGATGAGGTTGAAATTATAAAATTCTTAATTAAAGAACAAATGAATTAACAAAGAAAATTTTAGTGACCATAGAAAATGTGCTAGAAGAAGAAAGTTAACTACTAAATATTGATGTAACAGAAATGAAAAATAAAGTAGAGACAATCATCTTTGAACATCAGAAGTAAGAAGATGCAAAAGTTCTAGAATAGAAAAAAGTCATGACTTTAAATGTGGGAGAACTTAAGTAAGAAGTCATGGTAGAAGAAGGAGTCATGAATCTGATAAAACAAAAGTTTAATGAAGAAGCCAAGACTTATTCTACAATCATGACTTTAATATTCCATAAAAAAATGATGACATGACTTTACAAAAAGCCACGACCTTAGTTAAATGGAGCACACTCAATGATGACATGATTTTTCATAGAGTCATAATATCCACTAAAGAACATCATGATGTAAGATACTTGATAGATGATCCCATTTGAAAAAGAATTTTAAAAGGCACACCAGAAGGTGTATACTGAGAAGATTACTACACTTCTAAAATTACTGATTGAAATGGAAGTCAAAATATTGGTCTAGCTACTTAGGAGGCAACCAAAGATTTTTTTTTTTTTTACTATATGATGTAATTTATTTTATTTTTTTTTACATTTACTTTATACTCAAAAAATTATACATATGCAATAAGTTATGACACTCAAAGTCAATAATGAGTTTTTTCATAATAATTGAAGTTGTGGCACTCAAACCTAGCCATGACTTTAATTTAAAAACAAAATTCATGGTCATGCACAAATTCAAGGCTAATTTTTGTCAACAATGACTAAAACTCTAACCTTCAAAACATACTAACATGAATTTTTTGTCAACACTTTTCTTCTTCTCCTCTATTGACAAAACTTGTCAAGACACATATTTTCGAAGCTCAAAGTTACAATGAAGGAAGAAACACACATTTTGATATGAGTCACAATACAAAATGGAAGTGACAATAGCAATGCATTGCTGAGAATTCCTCTAAAGACATGTTTCCTAGCTCCATGATTTTGATAAAAGAGGAAAGAGATGGATGACCTCTACCCTAGCACAAAAGGACATTGTGGGTGAGTAGATATGTGTATAATTCATCAACACTTTCCACCCGATGATAGATAGAAGAAATTAAATTAGATTTTGTACACACATGGAACGAGAGAAGATGATGGTTATGATGAAGTTTTATTCAAACCTAGAAGAGATACAAGATAAGGCCATTATGTTGTGGATGGTATGACCTTCAAAATCATAAATACGGGTATTTGGGGAATGCATCATGTTGTGGATGGTATAATCTTCAAAATCATAAATACCCAAGTGAACTATAAAGGTGTTATAAAGATTTTAATAAATAATAAATGTTTTTGGGGATTTTTGTCAAAAAGTGCCTCAGGACACATAGTGAATGAAGAATTCATAGAAAAGAAAAAGATTTCATTGGGAATTTTATACTCTATTTTGTAGCCTACTATCCATTTCTCTATTGTCATGCTAGATATGGTGATCTTTCTTTATGGCTTGGTGAGAGGCTGCAAAATCTAAGTGGGAAAAATATTAGAAAAGTTAATTATCAACTTTCAAGGTGAGAAATTATTAGGCCACATAATTCACCATTCCTTGATTATGTTACTATGCTAAGCCATAGAAGTCCTAACTTTTGAAGACAACGATGAATAGTTACCATGGATGTCACATGTAATATTGATGGGTATGAAGAGAATGCTTGAAGGAGATAAGTATAAAAAGTTAATTCTCAAAGGGGAAGAATTAACTGATATGAGGTAATAAGATTTATTCTCTCTTGAAGCTGATGCAGAAGCAATAGAAAAATTATAAGAAAAATTTGATTAAGTATCAATACGCATATATGATTTTCTTATGGGTAGACAAAAAGAAGTTGTAAGGGTGGCTCAATGTGATGAGAAGCAATAACAAGTTAGAAGGATACATGAAGAGAAATGAAGAGGAAGACAAATTAAAAGTGGCTCGATGTGATGTTTTGTAAGAGTTGCATCTCAAAAAAAAAGAAGTGCTTATTTGTGTCTTTTCAAAAATAGTGTGAGGGTCTAGTTAAAAAGATCATGGAAGAGGGGATGAAAAGAGTTAAGACTAGAGTGTTGGAAAACACTAAGGCATTTTTGAAAATCTCTGAGTATGATAAAAATGAGTGAAGGGTGATGATAAAGGACATAGAAGGCGTGAAAGATTATGACATTAAGTATAGAGAAAAATAATGGATTGAAGACTTGGGGAAATGAAGTGAGAACTAGACACATATGTATTTTTCACTAAGCTATTTTGAAGATTTACTTAACTCAATTGATATAAGAAAAGATGCATTATTTAGTATTATCTCAAAGATGATGGATTGGAAAGCAAGCAAAAAAATATATATACAGAAACATTCTATATCTATGCCTAGATTTGATCCATCCAAAGAATATTTCCAATTGAAAGATTTGGATGCCAAGGAGCAAACATACCATCCATCTTTTTCCACATGCTAATATTGAGTGTGATTTTTTTTTGTGTTATTGTATTCTTCTTTTTACTATTATTTCGGAAAAATTCTTTTATTGATAGAGAAAGAATTATTGTTTGAGCAGGAGCAATATTTTTAGTATGAGAGTTTATTCTGCACTCAAAGTACTTATCCTTTTGAGTTTTTTTTTTTGAAATTGTTTTTTTGAGTTTTTTTGTAACATTACTATGATGTGTTTATATTGAATTTGGGAGTAAAATGGGAACATTTTACTTTCTTGTGATATTTATGGAATTAGATAAATAGAAGTGAAATAAGATATAATTTGAGTAGAATTGATGAACTTGATAGAAATCTAAATTGAAGAGCAGAACTTGGGTATACTAACAAGCCTATTAATTAGTAATGTTAGCTTTTCTTAGTAATGACTCTATAAAACAAATCGTTATAATCGTTGCATTTTGTGACTCTACTATGTAGTTATCATAATATTTTCATTATGCAATAATTTCTTTATGGTCATGATTCATGACATTATCTTGGAATTATAACCATATTAATTCTAAAACATAATTCAAGATGCAATTTTATTTTCACATCATGGTAACCAAGTGTCATATTGATACAAAAAGTCGCCATAGTTTCCAATGATGTGACATATTTTTTATATAGCCAAAATCATATAATACCAAATAATTTTTATTCATGCATACTTTTTTCCAATACTACTTTTTACTCTAGAGAGAAAGAACTTATTTCGGGACCATTCTTTCCATCATAATTTTGTATTCTTGTCTCCTGAGAAGAAATGCATTCGTCGTGGTATTCTTGGTGCTTCAACTTTGTGGTTTAAAAAAAATTTTTTAGTTACGACTATTATTGCCACCATGACTTTGTGATCTTGAAAAAAATATATTAATCATGACATTATTGCCATCTATACTTTGTGCTCTAGAGAAAGAATTCATTAGTAATGATATTCTCGCTATTTTGACTTTGAGTTCCATAGAAGAATTGCATTAGTCTTAACTTTCATTTGCTTCCATAACTTTTGAACTTACGAGAAGATTCTATGCAATGACAAAGTTATAGCCTCATTGTTTGGTATTCAAATTATTAAATATTCTTGAATATTATTAATACTATGAGATGATGTGTAAGTAAGAGACATAATTGGATTGATTTCATGACTTTTGAGTTTTGGTAGATTTTGATGAATAGTCATAAAATTGCTATGTTTTGAATGTATTTGGAGACTTGGTTACTTATGGGTTATCAAGTTGATTCAATATCTATTCTTGATCAAACTTCTATATAATAAGTCATGACAATCTTTATAGGTCATGACTCTACCGTCTCATTAAAAAATCTTTTAACTATGCAATATATTCATTGTGGCTATAATATTATCATGAAGTTATAGCTATACTCTCTTATAATAATTAAATATCTATGGCATTAATTTTATGTTGCAGTAATTAAGTACCCCATCAATACTAAAAGTCATGGTCACTTCATAATATCGTAACTTTGTCTTTACAATATATATTTTTTTCATGTCAGACCCACAACCTTTTCTTAAAATAATGATTTTTGAGCTACTAAAATTTACAAAACCAAGGTTATTTAGGTCAACGTAATGACAATTATCTAGTACTGTGAAGTTTGGACATACAATATTATTGAGAGTATTATTGAGTTGCAAACATTTCTCAAAGTAGTGACTCTTACAATAAAGGAAATACAAAGTTATGACTTTTATGTATAAGCTAATTATTAAGGCCACGACCATTTCTAGCATTGCGTCCATGTTCTCTATGAGAAAGGCTGCAAAATCATTATCATTCTTAGCACCACATTCAAATGATGCACAATAGGTATCATTCATTATGCAATAACCAATCTAAGTGTCATGGTCATTTAATGTAGAAGAGAGATGAATCCCAAAACTATGACTATTTTTAACATCATAACCTTGTATTAAATAAACAAAAGTACCAAGTAACAAACATTCTCAGTACCATGATTTTGTATTAATAAAGATTAAGATGTATCACAAAGCCATGGACACTTTCTGTAGTCACGACCTCAAGCTCGAGAGATGATCATGACCAAAGTTGCAGCATATTTTGAAAGCCATGACTTTCTACATATAGAAATATCAAAATTCTAGACGATAAAAAGGAAATAAGGAAAAATCTAAAAAGCAAGCAATGTAAGACATAGGATAAATCCTAGAGTTGGAGTGTGTGAATCCATATTCCTTCTCTCTAAAATAGAATTGGGGAATCAATTATAATACATGAGATTAGGGTTTGTGTCTTAGATTCTCATGAGGGTTATCATTGAGAATTCAAGTTTCATAAGATTTCTTCTCATGTACCTCTTGAAACTCTCTTCGATATTAGGTTAAATCGAGGTTTAGGATTGTATACTTGTAATATTTGTGATATATAAATGATTATGTGATTAAATATTACTTTGATTTATGTTGTGAATGAAAATAGATAGATATGGTGATAAAATAATACTAAAATTAGATATTTAACTATCAAAAGGTTTGTGTATATTATCATGATTCATAGAGAGAGGTAATACATGATATTCATTCGTATATATGAAAGGAAGAAAATGACATGCCTTGAAATTGAGATGTGTGAGATAAACATATATAATAAAATCCAAATTTTAGATATATTATTCTTTGTGACTATGACATTCATGAAGCTGAAGGTAGAACGGGTTTTACATGTCATTTCATTGTACATGTCTTAGAAGAAGTCATTTTCAATTTATGTGAATATTTAATAGAATGTTCTACGGTGAGTTTTACTTTTAGCATGAGAGTCAACTTTATCGATGTGGAGGATGATGATTGGAATCTTAGTGTATGTATGGGTGTTTGGTGACTCACAAGATCATGGCAGCCCTTTAAGTTTCTTGCCTCAAAAAGCAGATTTCAACATTTATTTGTAGCTAAAACTCTACTTAATTAGTTGTAAAAATCTTTGTACATTATGAGTCTACCACCTCATTAGTCCAATCATTCAATTGTGCAACACATTCTTTGTGGCTATGATATTATCATGGAGTTTCCAAACTTATCTCTTAATATTTAAATGATTATGATAATAATTTTACATCACAATAACTAAGTACCCCACTCGTACTAAATATTATAACCACATCATAGTGCCATGACTTCATATTCACTAAGACTTTGTAGTCTCAAGTTAGAGCCATAACCTTTGTCCAAAGCCATATCTTTTGAGCTACAAAATATTATAAAGCCAAATCTACTCATGCCTAATCAACAATAATTATCAAGCACCATGACTTTTGGATATAGAATGTTTAGAGGGTATTACTCGAGCATATCTCCCAAGGCCATGACTTTTATTATCTAGAGAATGTAAAACCATAACTTTTATCTATGAACTAATTACCATGATCTTGGTCATTCCTAGTGTTGTGGCCATGTTATCTATGAGAAAGGCTGAGTCAATTCATGACCATTTTCATCACCATGACCATGTTATGTATAAGCAAGATCATGTTCTACTCTATGGCCATTTCATGTAAAAGAAAAGCTAAGGAAAAGAAATGAATAATCTCAGCATTGTGGCCATATGATGCATAATAGAAACCATTCCTAGTGTTATAACCATTCTAGTGTCATGTCATTTGATACAAAAGAGAGACTAATACCAAATTTATCACCATTCTTAGTGCCACAATTTTATATTATAAAGACAAAAGGCATAAATCATGGATATTCTTATCATAATGTTTTTGTGTTAAAGAAAGATTCAGATACATCCCAAGTTCATTGTCATTTTTCAATGTCACGACTTCGAGTTCAAAAGATAAAAACTAAAGTCATAGCATCTTTTGAAAGTCATGAATTTTTACTTATAGAATTGCCAAAATTCTAGAGTATAAAAGAGAAAGAGGAAAATCCAAAAGGTTTTCTTCTCCTCCATATGCACCATGCCAAATCAAAGTGCATCAAATAACCCTAGGGTCTGATTTCCACACTCTATAGGAGATCCAAGAGAAAGAAAGTGATGCAAGACATAGGATAAATCCAAGAATTGAGTGATTGACTCTCAAACCCCCCTCTATGATAAATTCACTGAAATCAACCAAATAGCATGAGATTATGATTTTTGTTTTAGATTCTCATGAGGGTCTTCATAGGGAATCTGAGTTTCACTAGATTTGTTCTCTTATACCTCATGAATCATTTATAAATTTTGTGATTTATAAATAATTTTGTGATTAATTATTATGTTTGATTTATGTTGTGAATATAAATTGATAGATATGGTAATTAAATAGTACTAAAATTAGCAAATTTACTATTAGTGGATTTGTATTTGTTGTTGTAGTGAATGATGATAGGTAAACTATGAGACTCACTCATACATATGATAGGAAGAAGGTGAATGTCATCTTGATTGAGATACATGAGACAAACCTATATGTTAAAATATAAAATAAAGGATAGATATCTACAAGATATGAGCGAGTGTATGGTGACTCATAAGGTTGAGAGAATCCTTTGAGTTTCTTGCCCTCATCTAGTTCTCACCAATGAGATTTAAGAGAAGCATATACTAATTATATGAGAATGGTGCTTATTAAGCTAAAAGTACAATTACTTAAACCATATTAGTTCTTAGATTTTATGATACTTGTGGCTAGAGAAGAAGAATATACATATAAAGTAACCATCAAGTATAATTGATGAATTACCTAAAATATACAGACTAGCAAATAAATCTCATGTAGAGATAAGTTATTATCTCAGTGGTAATGTACCAAGGAGATAGCTATGAGTTGATCATCATTGAGATTTGCTCAATGATGATAACCACCTTGAATGGCATTAGGATAAAGGGTTATTCAACAATAAAATAACTTTTATTCTATATACTCATTCAATATTAATTGAATAATTTAACTATACCTCATTAAAATCAAGAAGATAAATCCTATGATCTAAGAGTCATTCTCACATCCTTAAATGCTTCTCCTACTAGAATTAAATTATCTTATTATTAGTTGATCGAATTACTAATATAATCATTATGTGATTGATATCTTGACAAAAGTCCTCTTTACTAATATGACTTATATACTTATGGATATTTATTGATGAGATTACATTTCTAATGATCATTTAGGACACTCTCTAACCAATATAATTAGATTGTGTAACAAGGTCAGAACACTCAACATAAAGTCATAACTTCCAGCTTGAAAAGCTAGACAACTCAATGAGTCCATAATGGTATAATAGAGGAACTTAGGAATTTTTCCAAAAAAGGGAGAGGGATTCCAATTTCAAAGAGAAGAGCATGCAAAACCCTAGGTGACATAAATTACAACCCCTAATTAGGCTCAAATTCAAGGTGAACACAAGCAAGATTAATTGGGAATATAATTTGAGACATAGATCCTCATGGAAACTATCATTTGGATCCCTTGATTTAATGAAATGAATGACAAAATATCTTGTGTGAATTTATCTCAAATGTTAGACTAAATAGTGATCTAGTACTAGTTTATTATGGTTCTATATGGTAATTATGGTTATATAATCTTTATGTATAGTAAGATTATAGTTTGATAATTGATATATAAGGATGTCATTAAGAACAAAGATATAGGGTTCCACTCTAACATAGATTATGCATATTGGTCATGACAAACAATGACATGTAAGTCATGGTGCACACTTATGACATTCAATCAGAAGAAAGTTATAACCCTTCTAATCTTATCCCAAAGGATAAATCTAAATCTAATAATCATAATTTAAGTAAAGTTAATTGATATAAGTAAGATGCTTATGAAGCCAAAAACACAAACAAATTTATGTTTATTTCATTATGCTTATTATAGAAGAGTTGGCCTTCACATAATATAGAGGTTATGTAGAATATCTAATCTAGGAGTTTCACAATAGTCTGAGAGTTATCTATCAGCTATGTTGGACTATGATTATTAAGTCAAAAAATACATGCAAGTTGAATTATTCCATATGGTGGTGACAACCATATGAATCTTTTTCTCTTGTATGATCTTCACAGGTAAAATTTATTGGAAAATATATGTTAGTTGATGCGAGAATGATACTTATAAAGCCAAATACACAAATACAATTATTACCACATTATTTCTCACCTTTTATGACTTCATAGATTAGATAATAAAAATATATAATCAAATAAATCATAAAGAATAATTGACATATTTCCTAAAAGTAGTAGCTAATGTATCATCCATGCACTAAAAAGCAGGGTTTTAGTGGTTAAATACAAAGGGCTCAACTATCAGAGGACTATCCTGAGCAAGGATAGTCCACATATAATAATCACATCGTATGTTGAAAGGGAAATGAGGGAATTTCACATCAACCTATCCATTGTCCAATAATTGAGCATAACACTATCCGAATACTAAATAAAACTCATCATACATAATTGAATATCAATAATAGAGTCTAAGTATTTTTTTTGAAACCTAAGTCTATCTACTTAACTTGAGTAGCCTTTAATTCACTATTGGTTGGTGAAACTATTCACATAATATCTAAGAGATTGATATCTAGACTTATGTATTTTTTACTACTTATATTACCTATATACTTATTTATTTTTGTTAGAAGAAATCAATCACCCAATAAACTTTTGAGACTATGTCACACACTATAAGTTTTGGCACTATAATGAAGTTGCAACAACCATGATTCTATATATGGTTCCAAACAATAGAATAGATCAATGCTTTGAGCTATTAGGTGAAATGAAACATAATGGTTACCTTTTCAACATATCTACATTGAAAGATGTTATCCATGGGTTGTGTTGTATGCTCATGGTTATCACTAATTATAGAGCACATCCATAATAGTTTAAAGAAAGATGCTATCAAATCCATTCACAAGATGATAAAAAGTCAATCCCATCTAGATGAAAGTGTACTGGATGGTGTTTTACATGATTGTGCAGCACTAATAGTAGTGGAACTTGGGCAACAAGTTTATGCAATGAGCATTTAATATGATTTCATATTGTACACAAAGATTGATAATCCTCATATCACCATGTAACTAGGGAAGTGATTTAAAGTTGGTGTTGTGTTTGATAGGGTGGGTTTTGCATGAATTAATATGTATGTACTTATGGAAACGAGATATCAAATTTTTACATATTTTGGTGAGTTTGTTGGGGGTGTTATCTGGCATTTTTTATATAATTAGTACCTTACAGTAAGTATCAAAATTTTACCTACCTCTAAAAAAAAAATATTTTGTAAACTCATCCTTATGAATAATTATCAATTCCTTCTCATCCTTTTTAATAAATTTACTTTTTTAATTTTTGAAAAAATTATTGATAGAATCACTACTTTTGATTGGGATTGATATAATATAATCCACTTTTATTAAAATAATTAAAATTTAAGTATCTAAAATTTTTGGTTTGAGGTTTATTATACTAACCTCAAAATAAATTGAGTTTTAGTACACTGCAAATCTCATTTCACATAATATACTTATATATTTATACACACACACACACACACTTTGTGAATATAAATACATAATATATATATTTGTATATGTACTATGTATGTATTGTGTATATACTCTATATATATATATATATATATATGCTTTGTATATATATGTTTATACATGATTTACTTATATATATTTATATATACTCTCTATAAATAATATATATATATATATATATATATTATCTATACAAGTTTCATGTTGATATATGCATATTTTTTGTATATATACTATATATATATACATAATATATATCTATATGTACTATGTATATATAAATATATAAAGCATATATATACAAACTATATATACTTTCTATACACTTTGTAAATGCACACACACACACACTATATGTGTGTGTGTGTGTGTGTGTATATATACTATCTATACAAGTTGCATGTTGATATATGCATTTGTTTATAAATATACTATCTATATATACTTAATGTATATTTATTTGCATTATCTATATATAGATAATATATATTTATATATGTACCGTCACTACAAAAAAATGATGAAATAGAAATAGAAAATAGATTTGCCCAATCTCATTTCTAAAATTAGGAATGAAATTGAAATAGATAGAAAATAAAATGGATACTTTCATACATAAATTATACATGGAAAAATAAACTGTCGCTATTAAAATGTGGAAATTATTTAATATTAATTGGAAACAAAATTAGAAACAAAAGTAGTGATGGATTTTAAAATGGTTTTGTTTTCCGTCACTAATATCATGTAGGGTCATAGGTGGATTACATTATGTCGCTTTTAGCAATCAAAATTTTGTTTCTACATGTTTCATCCATTTAAAACAAATTTTAGTTTTTAGGCTAAAATATCACTAATCTATCATTGCCCATTCACCTAATCGACCTTACTTTCCTCAATGCATGTGTTCATCACCCTAATCATCTATCATTAAGGTATGCAATTTTTTTTTTATTTTTTTCATATTTACTTATTAATTGATGGTTGTTTACTCGAAACATAAATCATTAAGGTTTGAGGTATGCTAAAAATGTAAGAATTGCAAGGAGACTATCTTTAAATGATGGGTGTTTACTTGCTTCAACTGGTTATAATTATAATTCGAAGATCCTTACATTAGGTAACTAGTCGAATTTCTTCGAAATTTTTTCTGATAACAACTAATTTTTGCTGCAAATTTCCTTGGCTTCTATAAGATAAATTATCTTATTTACAAGATCTTTATTCTTTAAGTTACATTAGTTACATCAACATCTAATTAAGTTGTATTGGATTTTTTTTAAAAATCAAAAATAAAATAATTTGAAATGTGTGAACAAGTTACAATGTCCTATTTTCTTGATTTTCAATTAATGTGACTCGAAGAATGATATTTTTTTTATTATAATTCAACCATACTATAAAAATTTTAAAGAAGTTTGAAATGAATTCATGTAAATACAAATTGATATGCATGTTTATTAAAATTAATTTGAGCAAATATATATCTAGTAAATACAAATTGATATGCATGTCAATGGCTAAAGGTATCTCTTAATTATTTTATAGTTTTAATGATCATGTTCAAATATTTGACACACTATTATCATTCTTCAAATATAGCATCATTTTGCATTTATGTGATTTTTACTTTATGTGATATTGATTTTTTTTTGTTGCCAAAAAATATTAGTTTTATTCCTTTAGAAAGTATTATTATTTTTTGCTTGTATGTAATTTTTGTTTATTTTTTGTGATTTTATTTTTTATAGATTAATATGAAATATTTAGTTTTTTTATATGATAAAAATATAACTAAATGATATTAGTAAATATGAAATAGATTAATGCAACCCCTAGTATTTTTTTATTTTAAAGTAAACTTACCTATTAATAATGTGACTACTATATTTTAATGACATATATGTACCTTCATAAATATGTTGCTATAATTTTATTATAAATAAGTAATTATCTATATTATTATTATTATTATTATTCAATATACCTTAGTATTATATATTATATAAATAGAGAACATTATATGAATTGATCATCAATAAATAAATATCTGACTAAGAGATGAGTTTTTGACTGATGAGTTTGTAGAGGGGATTCAAGAGTTTGTTGACTTTGTTGAAAAGACCCCCAATTAATGGATGGAAAAAAAATAAGATGCCCATGTAATGACTATAAATATCAGAATTAGAGTTTTGTCATACACCCACACACAAGACATAGATATTTAAGGTTTTACATTTTTATGTTTTGTTAGAAAAGAGTGAAGAAGAATGCACAACATTTCTTCATGTGGTTTTGTTGGATTATCTTTAATAGAAGATGATTCACCAAACTCTTGAAAATGTTTTACCACATATCTTAACTATGCATATTCATGGTCAACTTCATGAATTTCCAATATTTTTGAATGATTTAAGGAAGTGATAATCATTATTTGTTTAAATGATCTCAATGATATTGTAGCACTCCCACATGTTAAAAAATATTCTTTTTGAAATTGATCTTTATGAGGACATAAAAGATTTATTGTATGTACATATCCATATCCATCTCTAGAACATCAAGTCAAGACAATAAATATTGTCACAATTAAGATATCTAATTTTACTAGGAACTACATCCTTTGAGCCAATAGGTCTATCACATTCCAGACATGTCTTAAAATGACTTGGTATGATATTATCCAATTATCCTACATGGAAATCAATACATGTTGGGGTATACATAGTTGGTATATATCACTTTGTTGCTTTCTTTGTATTCATGAAAGTATTAGGTCTCTAATTTGAAAGTCCTTGCAAATGAATTATTTTCTACATTTCTAGTTGACACAACCTTGCACGGTGATCAAGATGAGATAATGAGGATATATTCCATGTAATGTCTCACTATTCTTCTAGAATTTACTTTCCACCTCCTAATGGTGGGAAAACAATTTCATTAAAGTGACAATTTATAAAGTGGGTAGTAAAAACATCACCCATTAAATTTTTGAGATAATGTATAATGGATAAAAACAATTAACCCAACATATGCACCAAGTTGATTTTGAGTACTTAATATATTGCATTGAGATATTGCTATAATAATATAAATAACACAACCAAAAATATGTAAAGATAAAATATTAGATTGCCAAACTAATAAAATGTGAATGGATGAATTCATGATTAGCTGAAAGACAGTTTTTTAAATTGGTTGCATTAAGAATAAAAAATCCCAAACAGATAAAAATAGGATACTCAGGTATTTTGATTCCGATTTATTTATTAAGTGAGTGCTTGTATTTATTATAATTTTGAATGTTAATTAGGTGTGATTATTGTTTGTGTTTGAATGTGTGTGTGTGTGTGTGTGGGTGTGGGTGTGTGTGTGGGTGTGGGTGTGTGTGTGTGGGTGTGGGTGTGTGTGTGTGTGTGTGTGTGTGTGTGTGTGTGTGTGTGTATTTGGACATAATATATCTAAGAAACAAAATTGATTTGAAATCCATTCCTTATTTTAGTAAAGTTTTAAAAAGTTAAAATTAAGAAATTTGCAATTGCCAATAAAATTAATTAACCTAATTATTGGACCAAAAAATAATTTTGAGACTTTTTGGGGCTCATCCTAGTCAGACCCCACCAAAATATAGATGATTGTTTTAGAGAATAAGATTTTGAGTTCATGAAAACTCAATTACTTTTGAGTATGATGCCCTAAACATCAAATCCAAACTTTGAGACAATTAAATTTATAGTATTTTTGAAATAGTTTGTTGTTAAATTGTATCCAAGATTGATATACAATGCAATTAGCACAAAACCATGCATTTGACTTGTTTATAGCCCACCTCAATTTTACATGACCATTAGGCTAGGTTATATGACATTTTACAAGTTTACTTCATTTCCCCACACTAATAATTCAACTAATCTTTAACTATATTTGGAATTCTAACCGCATTGTGTTGCACCAAATTGCACTTAACTATTGGAAAAATTTATAGAAAATTATTATTATAGCAAAATAGCAAGCTAGCAAACCTGATCCAACCTATTCAAAGAAAGTCATTAAGCTAGGCCATACCCTCTACGGTGTTGGATTCATTTGGACAAGCTAGCTCGATCTCATTCCATGTTCCCAAACATAAGTACGGTGGGCAATCAATTTTGACGGTCACCTATTTCTATATCGACTCCTAATTTTTGAAACTAATTCATACTAAAAGTCCATTTTTGATTATTTTTTCTTTTTCTTGATTTACATTTTTTCTTGTTTTAATAAAAGATTTTATAATAACTATATTTGTAGAAATGCACATGTACTTTAGTCCATATAATAGATAATTTGGTGCATAGAGTTCGGCAATTGGATAGAAGATCAAATTGACAAATCTTATAAAATATATGTTTATTATTTATAATCTAAATAGAAAATGGTAATCAATGGTAAGATTGTAGTGGTATATTTAATAGGTTTGTCTTGAATATGATGAATGATAAAGTTCTAACTTCTAGTGCTATTATACTTGAGTTTATAGAACAAAACTACCATGGTGTAATTATTTTTTATTGACATTAAAAATAAAATATATTATTGTCATTATAATTATTATTACTCTTAGTCTAGTAGTAATTAATGTTTTCTGATAGAATCCATATCCTTTTAAAATTATTGATGATGCCTCTTTGAAGAAACTTATGCATTTTAAGATTTTCAAACTATATAGATAGATTTTGATCCAGTATTTCAAATATTTTAAGTGGAAATCAGTTAAATAAATAATTAGAGATTGATTGAATTATATTATCAATGATTTAATTTAATTAATGGCCATCTATAATCTTAATAAGAGTTAAAAAAATAAAAAAAAAATAAAAAAAAATAAAAAAAAATAAAAAAAAATAAAAAAAATAAAAAAAATAAAAATATATATAAAAAATATATAAAAATATATAAAAATATATAAAAATATAAAAAATAAAAAACAAAATAAAAAAAAATAAAAAAAAAAGAGTTTAATAAGTATCAAGTAATAAATGGTAAATATTTGTTAATAAGTAAGGAAATGTAATTATAATTTTATAGTTAAATATGTTATAACTAATGTAAATTAAAGTTTAAATAATTTACATTGGAAGCTCGAGATCTTATTTAGGCTATATTTTTTTCAATAGCCTTATCCAAAGCCATATGAAATGTTTTAACATTTCTTATTTGTTTAAAGTATGTATGTGAATATAATTAAAATTATTAATTTGTTTGAAGTAAAATTATTTGATTTTATAATTAAATCAAATTAATTAATTCATATTAAATTAATTGTGTGTGTGTGCATGTGTGCGTGTGCGCGTGTGTATATATATAAAATTAAAATATTATATAGCACTATTTTAATATTAAAAATGAAATTATGAAACATCACATTTAATGTGAAGCATTTCATTTTTTTTTCATTAAAATGATGGCTGAGATGACACTAGTCACTATAGATTCATCTTCCTCACAAAAAATCAGAGAAGAGGATATTAAGGAGAAGTCTCTGCTAACATTGATGACTTTGAGGTTTATCATTCTTGTTAAAAATATCTATGTGCTCTACTCAAAATGAAAGTACTCTATCCTATGCGTATTATCGATTCAATGTTTTTTAAAACAAAGTTTTCTTGTATAGGTATCAGAGGGATATGAAAATAAATTGTGCAAGGATGAGTTAGGTTTCGATGAATGTGTAGATGCATTACTTAAACAAATATAGTCTTGCATCTTTTGACTGAGTTAAACAAACCAATTGTGTTTATGGGTTATGGTTATGGTTTTTTGTTTATGAGATGTCATTTGCTCTTATTTTTGTGTGATTTTTCACATGGGTTTATAATTTTGCACTTCTCCTTGATATTATGTAATGATGGTGATTAATGTGGATGAAAATTGTATATGTGATGGTAAATGTGGCCAATGAAAATTCTAGTGGTGGTATAAGTTGCTAGCGATGTTCATTATGGAAGCTATCATAGCCAATAATGGTGTTGATGGTGGTATTTTTCATTGGTGAAAGTGACTATGTAGGTTGTCACATCTAACAATGATGCTAGTGGCGATATTCGTTACTGGTAGAATTCATTGTGGAGGTTGTTATGACCATCAATGGTCCTGGTGGTGTATTCGTCACTAGTGACACTCACTATAAAGGCTATCATGGCCAACATTAGTATTGATGGTGGTTTTCATTTCTAGTGATAGTCATTTTGGAAGCT
This sequence comes from Sapria himalayana, assembly GCA_029783825.1. NCBI lineage: Eukaryota > Viridiplantae > Streptophyta > Magnoliopsida > Malpighiales > Rafflesiaceae > Sapria > Sapria himalayana. The sequence goes on along the minus strand of JAREIK010002178.1, from coordinate 569,221 downwards.
ATCATAGTCAACAATAGTACTGATGGTGGTATTCATTGTTAGTGATTGTCATTATGGAGGCTGTCATGGTCAATGACAATGTTGGAGGTAATATTTGTAGATGACAACAATATCTATGGTGGTTGATGTGGTCGACATTGGTAGATTTTGCATTGGTTACAACCTATGATTGCACATATGGTGGAGTTCATGGTGGTAGAGATTGACATCGACAGGGTACATGACCAAAGTTCCAAATATTAGGGTTGATTTTATTTTAATTTTATTTTGGCGCACTATCTCAAATCATTATAATTTATATCGAGTAAATTCGACCCAGTTTAGGGCACCAACCCAAGCACTAAACTTCTTATAGCTAGGTACCCTAAAACAAATATATCTGATGTATTTGACATTCAAATATACGTGATGCTTAGACATCATGCACTTATGACATGTAAATATATATATTGTGGAATGAATATATATATATTATGACATGTGAATTCATGTAGTTGTGGATATGATTATAGATATGATGGCATGTGCGTGCACGCGCACACACACACACATACATGTAATAGCTATGTGACAAAGGTGAAAAGCCGGTGTAACCTTTGAATATACATATTTCACAAAGTCACATATTTTGTTTAAAATAAAAACACTCAATTTTAAATATCTTTGTGGGTGAAAGAATTAATTTATAATGAATTTCATTGTCTCCATCACTAGTTTGATGGTTATGCAAGTTGGTTAGCATGTTAGTCTTGGTACTTTCCCCTTTTAGACTAACTAACTTATAGGTAAACTTAGTGCAATCCAAAATAAGGCAATTCTATACATTGTTTAATTGGAATCCCTTCTGCATCTAAATGATTTATTTAAAGACCTTTCAATTTAGAAGTATGTGATGGTTTACACTTAACTATAAATAATAGCCTCTTCCCTATATTAATTACTACTATTATTTTTAGGATCAAAAATAATTCATTGGTCTAATCTTGTTTAGCATGACTTACTATCTCGATAATAACATTAATAGGAATTAGCCTATCTGAATAAATAATGAATAGTATATAGTCTCTGATTGAGGCATACTATCTAAATAAATAATGTGTCAAGATGATGAAAAATTCATTCAAGATTTGGTGGAGGGTACCAATTCTTGTGATGAAATTCAAGCTGATAAACTCATTGTAAAATATTTAGGTAAATTTAATGAAAATAAACTCGACAAATCCAATTATATAGATTTGGAATGAAACTTTGACATTGTCTTGACTACTAAGAACTATAAATTTGAAATCATAGATTTGTGTCCAGATAAACCTCGTAAAGGAGCAATCAATGAGGAAGTCAATCCTTTTGAGAAATGGATAATAGCTGATGAGATATTAATGTGTTTATTTTGATTTCTATGTTAGATATACTTCAACATTAGCATCAATCCATAGTTATTTCCTTTGATATGATGTTTAATCTCAAATCAATATTTAGGAAATAGACTCATTATGCCAGATAGAAAGCCATGAGGGATCTGATAAATATTAAGATGACTAAAAACTCCCCAATGATGAATCATGTTCTGAAGATGATTGATCTTCTAAATGAACTAGAGATTCTTGGAGCTGAGATTGATGTAGATTCTTAGATTAATAATATTCTTCAATCACTACCAAATTTCTATAAAATATTATACCTAAACTATAACATGAACAATTCAAATTATATTTTGGCACAATTTCTTAAGGAATTTGTATCATATAAAAGTTTTATCAGGAAACCATCTGGATTATTTATGGCTAAAAGGACTTCTCTTAAACTAAAAGTAAAGAAGAATAAAAAATTTTAGAAATGTATTCATGTTTCACTAATAACTCCTATTTCATAAGTGGGAGTAATAAGTTAATAGAAAATTATTTTCAATACAAATAATTAAGACACTAGAAGAAGTAGTGTCTATTTTATCTCAATAAAAGTGAATAATTAAGGTAAATCTTAATTACTGGTAGTCGAAATATATTTAATGGTAGTATCTATGGAAGCTGGTGTGTAGATATGAGCACCACTAATCATGTATGTAATTCTTTATAGTGGTTCCAGGAAACCAAACATCAAAGTGATGATAAAATTGATCTTCATATGGAAAACACTATGAATATAGTTGATGTTGTAGTGAAAGATTGCATGCTTTAGTTTGAGAAAGATATTGTTTTAATTTTGAAAGATTATCTTTATGTGCCTTTAATCAAAAGAAACTTTATTTTTTTTTCAAGTTTGGTTGATGATGAATTTTCTGTTTTATTCAATGATTTTGTAATAATTCACTCGAATAAAAATATTATCTATTTTGGTACGTTAAAAAATAGCTTTTATATATTTAAACTATTATTACACTACTATAATAAATTGAGTCCAATAAGATCAACACCTTACCTTATAAAAGAAAATATCATTTTGGTATGAACCATACCTATCTTTAGCACATATGCATTTGTCATTTAAATTTAAATAGATTTCAAGACTAGTTAAAAATGGATTTTTAGGTTCATTGAAAGTGGAAATACTTCCAATATGCGAGTTATTCTTAGAAGGAAAAAATGACTAATCAGCCTATTGTAGTTAAAGGCTATAGAGATAAACAACCACCTCGATTAGTTCTTTCTAATATATGTGGTCCCATGGATATCCAAGCAAGATGTGGTATTGCATATTTTGCCACTTTTATTGATGATTACTCAAAATATATATACATTTATTTGATATGTCATAAGTCTAATATCTTGGAAAAATTCAAAGAGTACATGATGGAAATAGAGAAATGTTAGAATAAATATCTCAAGACATTATGATCTGATCTTGGTGGTGAGTACCTCTTGGGAAAGTTTAGGGACTACTTGTTAGATCAAAAGATTACATCCTAATTATCTGTACCTATCATTTTATAGCATAATAGTGTATTAGAAAGAAGGAATAAGACTCTTATAGATATAGTAATATTAATGAGTTATATGAACATGTCTGATTTATTTTGGGGATATTAGAAAAAAATAGCTTATATTTTAAACTTAGTTCTATCTAAGCATGTAACTGCTTGTTTAAATGAATTGTGGATAAGGCATAAGCCTAGTCTGAAATACATTTATTTGTGGGGTTGCATGGAAAATGTGTTGAAAGGAAAAATAGATAGTTGGAATCAAGAATAGAAATTTATTTCTTCATGGGATATCATAAAGGAACTAAATGTGGTTTGTTTTATAGTCAAAAGGATCAAAAGATCATTGTTAGAACAAATACCTAATTTCCAAAATAAGATTATATAACAAATCACAAGCCTAAAAGCAACATTGTTCTAGAGGTATTGATAGGAGATAAACTAGTCTAAACTTTTTCAATATCATTAATACAAGAAGAAAACTACAATATAAAATTTCAAATACCACATTGCCTCATCATAATGAGAGAATTATTGACAATAGTATTGATACTAAACCCTAGGAACTTATCATTGATATTCCGGTTGCATAGCTAGTGGGCAATGGTCATAATAGTTCAAAAAAATCAGTGTCTACACAACCAAGAGAAGTGTCACATTATTGTGGAAGAGTTATTTGTCAACATACTAGGTATACATTCTTGGGAGAGTCTTATGAAAAATATTTTTGAGGAGCTTGACAATGATCCTGGAAGCTATGATAAAATAGTTAAAGATAAGGATGCAAAATATTTGCAAAAGGATATAAAATCATAGATAAAGTCAACATAATCCAATTGTGTATGGAATGTTATGCAACCACATGAAGATATACAGCCCATGAAGTGTAGATGGATCTATAAGAAAAGGAGAGGAACATATAATAATGTTGAATTTTATATTGCTAGGCTTGTGCAAAAAGTATCACTCAGAAAGAAGGAATTGATTGTAAGGAGGGCTTTTCCTAAGTAGCCATGCTAGAGTCAATCTATGTCCAATGTAACTTATTATGACAATGAGATTGATAGAAAGACATAAAGACTATATTCTTAAATGTATATCTTGAAATATATATCTATAGGATGCTGCCAGATGGTTTCATAAAAAAAGGCCAATAGCACATGTTGTGTGAGTTAAAGAAGTCATTTTATAGACTAAAATAAGCATATAGATCTTAGAATACACATTTTTATCAAGTAATTAAGTCTTATGGTTTTGATCTATGTCAGAATGAATACTATGTGTAAATAAAGAGAAGTGATATGATTATGGTAATCTTGGTTTTATATGCGAATAATATATTATTCTTTGGTAATAATGTGTGTTTGTTGTCATTGGTTAAGATATAGATGTCTAGTTAATTCGATATGACAAACTTAGGAAAAGTTGCTCACATTCTTCGAATTACGATCTAATGAGGTCATAAGCAAATAATGATGGGTTTGTCTCAAGCTGTTTATATTGATCAGAGATTAACTAGCTTTAGCATGCAAGACTCTAAAAAGGTTTTTACATTTAAGTTCTATCAAAAGATTAGTGTTCCAAAACACCTAATGAGATAGAGAAAATAAATATAGTTTTCTATGTAACAATAGTAAGAAGTTGGATGTATGTAATGCTTTACACTGTAGATGATATCTATTTTTCTATATGTATGGTAACACTAATAAAATTCACCAAATTACCGACCAATTATTTGGTCGGTAATTTGGCATTTTTTGGTCGGTAAACCTAATACCGACCATTTACCGACCAAAATATTTGGTCGTAATTTTACTCGTCGGTAATTTTTTTATCGACAAAAAACCAATCGGTCGGTAAATTACCAACCATTTATCATCCCTCTACAAAGAAATACTTACCGACTATATTCCGATAATTTTCCAACCAAAATAATTAGGTCAGTACATGGTCTCTAAGTGGTTGGTAATTAACAACCATTTACATACCATTCACTGACAAATAATTACCAACTAAACCCCTACCACATTCCGACCAAAAGTAGTTGGTTGGTAAATATTCTCCAAATGGTCAGTAATTATCGACCGACTACAGACCATTTACCGATAAATAATTTTTGACTATATTCCAACCGTTTCCTGACCAAATGTATTAGGTCGGTAAATGGTAACAAAATAATCAGTAATAACTGATAAAATTGCGACTAAAAACCGACCAAAATCTTTTAAAATCATTGATCGGTAATTTATATCCAAAAATATTACCGACCATTTGGTGACTTTTTACCGACCATGGATATTAAAAAATTATGGTCGGTTTTTGATCGCACCTTCGTCAGTAATTACCATCCAAATATTTTTTTTTCCAGTTTTGATTTAAATATCTTGCTTTTGATACACACACACACACAAACACACACACTTTCACACACACATACAGAAATATATTTTGATTACGTAGCAAAAAAAAGTTCAATTAAAACCAACAAACAACTATATATATTGCATATTTATAGTAAATACATCAAAAGAAAATAAAAAATGAAATCTAAAATCAAAGTTTAAGGCATAAAAAATAAATGTGTGTAATATACTCAATCATCCAACCTAGTTTCATAATTGTTATGTTGTGACGTATCTAGTTTGCATGGTGAGATGTCGGGTACTGGGGTAGATTTGTTTCCTGCTGCTAGTCCTAATGTGGTTGCTGCAGGTGTTGTTGTAGGTGATGGAGTAGATACTATAGCTGGAGCATCATGCCAAACAATCCAAGGTAGATCATAAGGGTTGAATTGTAGTTTTCCTTCCTGAAACTTCTTTGTAAGCCAGTCAAAATGCCGACGCAATAATTTAACTTCAGCCCTCCACCCGTCCAACAGTTATTTTCTATTCAATAGGTTTTGTCCTAATCCATAATGGAGCATTAACATAAAATAGCTAGGAATTCTATAATAAGCATAAAAAAAGGGGATCAAACAAATTAACAAGGGCTTCAAAAATCTTATTTGTTTGTTGAAAATTACGTTGTACTTGGAAACACAAGGGACAAGAAATTTGCAACTAAATTTTACAAGATGAAAGTTCAATACATACATACATGGATACATAAACATATATATATATATATAACCATTTTCTCTTCTAATAGATGCAAATTGTAATAAAAAAATAAAATCTTTTATTATAACTTATTAATCTTAACACATAATGCCTAATCTGAATACCGAACAAATATTTTCAATCAATTACAAATTATTTTCCCATCTATTGCATCTTAACACATAATGAGAAACTTCTTAGAAGACTATGAAGTTTACTTGCAAAACTTCTAATTGCATCATTAAAGACTACTAGACCACATACCGGTCTTGTATGGAGCTGATGGGCTTTCTCTCAAGGCCTTAACACATTGTATGGGTTGGTATCATTAAAAGGTGGAGGAGGTTTCAGAATCAACCACACCCATTACACGAAACACTTAGGAAAAATGTTAGTAGATGAAAATAATTCAAAACACAAATAAATAGCAAGCAAGCAATAGAATCTATAAAAGCAACTCATGTGACTCATCAACCACTTAACCTATTATTTATGAGTAATGTCAAACATAGAGCCATAAAAATGGCTGTGTTGTGCCGGAATGGCCCATTATAGTGTGGCATATATGTATAGTTATATGTTATTATACATATAGTATATATAGTTATAAATAATTATGTATAGTTAAACATATAGATAAATATAGATATATTTATACAAGTAATTATAAGTAATTATAAATTGTATACAAAAGTTATAAACAAATATATAGATTTACATATATGTATACATATATGTATAAATAGTTACAAATATAATTATATTTAATTTTTAAAACTTTTATTTAGTTCTACAAATATTTATATATAGTTATACACATATAGTTTAACATAATGTTGTATGTTGTTATACATGTAATTATAAATATAGTTACATGTGGTTATACATATAGTTACATATATAGTTAAACTTATATTTATACATATAGGTTTATATATTTATTCATTTAATTTTATATATTTATACATATAGTTATGTATAGGTATAGATATTGTAAAATACAATTTTATATACTAATATATACAAATATATATTAAATATAAGTTGTAAATTATATATTTAAATATAATTATGTATAAAGCTTTTATAGTTATACACATAATAAGATACAATTATTTATAGTTATATATTATTATTCATATAATATATATAGTTATAAATAGTTATATATAATTAAACAAATAGTTATATATAGATATATTAATACAAGTAGTGATAAGTAGTTATATATAAATGTATACGAAAATATAAACAAATATATAAATTTACATTTATGTATACATACACACACACACACACACACACACATACATACATACACACACACACACACACACACACACACACATACATACATATACACACACACACACACATAGTTACAAATATAGGTATATTTAATTATATAGAATTTTATATAGGTATACAAATATATATAAATAGTAATACACATTTAGTTAAACATGATGTTGTATGTTGTTATATAGTAATTATAATATAGTTCACATGGTTATACATATAATTACACATTTATTTATACTTATACTTATAGATGTAGGTATAAATATGCTTTCATTAATATTTATATATTTATAAATATAGTTATGTATAGGTATAGATATAGTATAATACTTTTTTATATTCTAATATATACAAATATATATTAAATAAAAGTTGTAAATTTAATATTTAAATATAATTATGTTTAAAACTTTATAGTTATACATATAGTAAGATACAATTATTTATAGTTATATATTCGTATACATATAATATATATGGTTATAGATAGTTATATATAATTAAACATATAGTTATATATAAATATATACATATGAGTAGTTATAATTAGTTAAACATAAATATATACAATGTTTTAAACGAAAATTTTAATTTAAAAATTTGAATACATATATGCATATATAGTTACAAATATAGTTATATTTAATTATATAGAGTGTTACATAGTTATACATATATTTTTATATAGTTATGCACATATAATTATAATTATATATGTAGTTAAAGATATAATTATATATAACATTTATATAGTTATATATTTAGTAAAATACAATTATATATAGTTATATATTAGTATACATATAGTATATTTTTTTAGAAATATTGTTATATAGAATTATACATATAGTTATACATTATTATATAGTTACAAATTAATTATGTAATGTTATAAATATAGTTATAACAATAGTTATAAAAATAGTTTACTTTATTATAAATATAGTTATAAATACTTTTATATAAAATAGCATATGATTATATAATTAAACATGTGTATCTATATAATATTTGTGAATAAAATATTTTTATAAATGTTACTTAAATATAATTATATTTATATGTAACACTTTTATAAATAATATATAGTATATATATCACATTTATATAAACATTATAAATTATATATATATATATATATATAATAATTTGTAATATAAATATTTACAAAATTGTATAATCATTTAATGTTACATAATTTTTATATAAAAAATTATATAATTGGATAGTTTTATGTAAATGTTGTTTAAATATGTATAAATATTAATACATATGTATAAATATATATATATATATATAACATTATATGCTTATATAAACATATCAATGTTTATTTATAATGTAATACGTTTATATACGTAATGTCATACGATTATAAAAAAATATAAAAATTTATATATACTATTACATGTTTATAATTTATTCGGATACAACAAAAATATAACCCATTATTTTTGAAGTTTAATTTTTCTTAAGTTACAGAAGCAAATAAATCAATTATTATATATTTTCTTCAACTACATAACATAAGAATAGAACAAAATGCAAACATTATGTATTTGAAATTAAAATCAATAAAACCCTAAAAATTTAAACAGTAGAAAACAAAGATTATACTAAAAATTTATAATTTAATTAATTGTGTTGAGTCAAAATCATATAGGTTAAATGAAATGGAAGCAAAAATGAAGAAATTCGGAGGAGAATTAAAAAAAGCTAATACCCGATTATACTGAAAAAATGAAAATCTGATTTTCCTAATAAAATTCAGAGTGACTGAGATATGTATAAGCATTTTGAATGAGAAGAACAAAGAAAAACTTACCTGGATTCAGAAGAAGAGATACAAATTCTTCGATTTTATGTTTGTAGTCATGTATCATCTCTGCTTTAAAAAATGAAGGAGATACGTATGTTTGTAAGTGTTAATGACTTGGCAAATGAATTTTAAATCAAAAAATAAAACCTATCAATTAGCGACCAAATTTATGGTCGGTAAAAGGTCAGTAAGTACAAATTTATAAATATTTTAGAATACCACTTTACTGACCAATTTTAATGGTGATATATTTTTGGTCAGTATATGGTCGAAATTTTATCGGTAATTTGTATTAGAGAATTCCTTCATAATTTACAGACTGAATCCCGACCAAAAATATTTGGTCGGGAATAATGGATAGTCTTTGGTCGGAAATTTGGTCGAGAATATTTTTTTTTCTAAACCTCATTTAGGTCTCTAAATGATCATGAATTGGTCAGTAAATATCGACCTATATAATTGGTCGGCAGTTTGGTCAGTAATTACGACGTTATAAATATTTTGGAATGCCACTTTATCTACTAATTTTCATAGTAATATATTTATGGTTGTTAAATTATAAGTAATTTTTTGGCAATTTTTTTTTCTCTAATTTCCTCCTAATTTACAAACCAATTTTTGACCAAAGATATTTGGTCGGTAAGTATGTTTGGTCTTTGGTCAAAAATTTTTTTTTTCGAAACATCATTTTGGTCTCTAAATGGTCGCGAATTGGTCAGTGATTACCGACCTAATTATTCGGTCAGTATTTTGGTTGATAATTACGATGTTATAAATATATTGGAAAACCACTTTACCGACCATTTTTCATGGTTATATATTTTTGGTCGTTAAATGGTTGATAATCTTTTGGCAATATTTTTTCTCAAATTCCCTCTTAATTTACAGACTAATTCCTGACTAAAAATATATGGTTGGTATTTGGTCGGAAATTTGGTCATAACTATTTTTTCTTCGATGTCCCTCTTTGGATCTCTAATGGTTGTGAATTGGTCAGTAATTATTGACCTATATATTTGGTCAGTAAATAATAGGTAAGTACGAAGTTATAAATAATTTGAAAACCCACTTTACTGACCAATTTTAATATAAATATATTTTTGGTTGGTAATTTGTCGATACTTTGTATTCGATAATTTCATCCTAATTTACAGACTAATTTTCGACCAAAAATATTTGGTCGGTAATAATGGTCGGTCTTTGGTCATAAATTTGGTCAAATTTTTTTTTTTGTTATCATTTTTTAGTCTCTAAATGGTCGTGATTTTTCAAAAATTACCGACCTAATTTTTATGTCGGTAATTTTGTCGGTATTCTCGTTATTTTAAGTAATGTAAGTAGATATTAATCAAACTCAAAACACAAACATTGGACAATAATAAAACATGTAATCAAGTACTTGAAAAGGACTTGAGATTATATGTTGGTGTACTAAGCAAAGAATCTAGTACCTATTGGGTATACTAACTTAGATTTCCACTTAGATGAGTATTTGAGAATATCCAACTCGAGTTATGTGTTTACCTTGAGATGTCGAGCCATAAGTTAGAAAAGTATAAAACAATCTTATTATACTGATTTTTACCATGAAAAATGAGTATGTGACAGCTTTAGAGGCAACAAAGGAGGATGTGTGACTTAGGAACTTTCTAACGGATCTAGGGGTCATTCCTTCTATGTAACTATATATTATATTTTATTTGATAATAGTGGTGTAGTTACTAATTCAAAGAAACCTAAAGTCATATAAAAAGGTGAAACACATTGAGCACAAATATCATTTAATACGAGATATTAATAAAAGAGGAGATGTGATAGTAATAAAACTTGTATTGGCAGACAACTTAGTGGAGTCTTTTAGCTAAAGCTTTTGATAGACATGTGGATGGAATAAGAATCAGACATGTGGCATCAAGACTTTAAGTCTAAGTAGAAGACTATTGGAACTAATTTAAATTAAAAGTCATTTTAATTGTTTGTTATTTTTCTTGATTTACATCTTTTTCTTTTTTTAATATAAGATTTTACAATGAGCTTAATTTGTGGAAATGTATATGTCCTTTATTTTATATAGTAGTTGATTTGGTGCATAGATATAAATATCAAATTATCAGTTTTTGTAGAATATAAGTTTATTTTTTATAATTTAAATAGAACTAGATAATTTAATAGTGAGATTGTAACACTAATTTTCAATAGGTCATTCTTGACCATGATGAAAGGTGAAGTTCTGATTTTTAGTGGTAACACACTTGGGTATATTGAACGGGACAACCATGGTGTGATTATTTTGTACTGATATATAAAATAAAATACATAATTATTATTATAAATACTATTATTCTTATTCTTAAAGTAATTAATATTAGTATACTTGTAAATAGTTATTTTGATTCATAAAGAGTGAGATCTAGAAATAGATTTAGAAATTCTATGAATTGAATATCTTTATAAAGTGTATGATGAATATTGATGATTGATAAAATTCATGTTATTTTAGAAGGATTGGTGATACCTCTTAGATGAAGCTTATAAGTTTTGATATTATCAAACTTTATAGATTGATTTGTATTTAACATTTTAAATAAGTTAAGTAGAACATCTAAAAAAAAATAATTAGAGCTTAATTAAATTAGAATGTCATCAATTTAATACAATCAGTGAGTATCTGTAATCTTAATTTATAGAGTTTTATAAGTATTAAGTAATGGTACACATTATTTTAAATGAGGGAATGCAATTATAATTCTGTAATGGAATAAATTTTTATAAATATAAATTATAGTGCAAAATAATTTATATTGAGAGTTTGAGATATTATTTATACCAGGGTCACTATCGTAGCTTTATCAAGAGGCATAAAAAATATTTTAAAGATATTTATTTATTTAAAGTATGTATGTGTATATAATTGAAATAAATAAAATGATTAGAGCTGAATTATTTGATTTTATTATTATATCAAATCAACTGAGTCAAATTAATTTAATTTTGTGTGTGTATGTGTATAATGTGTGTGTGTGTGTGTGTGTCTAAAATTAAAATCTTTAATAATTGTTTTTTAAATATTAAAAATTAAATTATGAAACATCACATTTAATGTGAAGCATTTCACATTTTTTTTATTATTTGAAATGATAGTTCAAATGATACTAAACACTGTAGCATCGTCTTCATCGTGGAAAATCAGAGAAGAGGCTATACAGGAGAAGTCTTAGTCAGTGTTGGTGACTTGAGGTATATCGTTCTTATTACATATACATATGACCTCTACTCAAATTAAAAATAATATATCCTACATGTATTATTGATTCAATTTTTTTTTTTAAATCCAACTATCTTGCACATTGTATATATTTTATCAATATGGACAAACTAAATATTTTTGATCTATTTTAAAATTTAAAATCATTAAAATTATACATATCTTTTTTAAGTGATATACATTATAATTAATTAGCCATATGTTTCTGTTTATCATATGGTACATACATACAATTCTTTTAAATGTGTATCATGGACCCACAAAATTCATGGATAAGAATGGATAATTCACCATGAATTTGATGGTACATAAAAAATGTTGCAGTGCATGTAATATGTTCTAATGAGACATGCATGCAGCTGCAGCTCACACACATAAGTAACCATTGAGAGGGGAAAAAGTTTATATAATTTGCATCATCCAAATAATGTAGAAGACTCAAGGACAACAAAATTAAAGTTATTCACAAATATCTATCAATGGCTTTTATACACAAAATAAAATGGTTAAAAATGTGTGAGACTGGGAATAAAATTACTTTAAATTACTTTAAATTACTTTAAAGTAGGCACACCTAAAATTACTTAACCATTTTAATACAAGAAGGGAATTCCAGACCACATGACAAAATGTGACAGAAAAAGTCGAATTTGTATGGTTCAAATTTCAAAATGGAGATAGCCAATGCGAAACAACGGATTGCCCGAGAAATAGAGAAACACCACATTGCTCAAGGACAATTGCCTATTTATGAATGAAGGTATAGTTATGGTACACACCCAGCTTTAGCAAAATTTCTTAAATTCTTTAGATAATTTTTCTCTGTGACCTAGACAAAACCTACGTGTCTTTCATTCCTGATCAATCAAACTAGGGTGCTGAGTTCTATTTTTGAGTAGACCTGGCTAGCCCAAATCCCTGCCATTAATGAACATAATAAATCTAGCGAGTCATTAATGTACGTCATTTACCGCCGGGGGTATTTTCCAATTTCTTTTTTCAAAAAGTTATTTTTGATAATAGAAAAACATGGATTCAATGTTTGATGAAAAACGAAATATATCAATCTTATAATAGGAGTAGGAATGCTACACTACATACACGATGAATCAAAATACAAAATTAAACTAAAAATAAAAAAAACAAATTCAATTTCAGAGAGCAATATGGTTTTTTATAGCAATAGAGTATCATTAAAATCTAGGTGGAAAAACAAAATTATTGGTTCAAGCGTCATCATAATGAGACCATACTTCTACATTATGTACGATATATTGCAAAATCTGTAATATTTATCTTTGGGGAGAAAGAAGAATTGGGTTTTATCTATGAAAAAAATAGTTTAATCTTCCATTTGGAAATCTTTGATGTACTTCATTTTGGTAATGAGACCATACTTCTACATTATGTAGTTATCAAATGTTAAAAATATATATATATCATGTAAAAAATAGTGAGTCTTGTCTCCTTGACAATGGTGATTTTTGTTTTTTTTTCATTATTGTGTAACAGTCATTCTATGTTCCTACTACAAATCAAGAATTTCTCTGTTTTTTTTCAACTGATTACTCATTGCAAATAGTGAATCAAGTTTGTTCCGGTCTTCTAATCTAGAGGAAGTCTATGCCTCGATATCCCTAGTTAAGGAAGAAGGCAAAGAGATGAATCTAGTGGGTGATTAAAATTAAATTCCTAAGGAAGAATTTAGTTGTTATTTAATGGGTCGGGGGGGTAGTTATCAAAGGATTAAAAAATATATATATCATGTAAAAAGTAGTGTGTCTTGTCTCTTATACAATGGTGGGTTTTGTTTTCTATTATAGTGTAATTGTCATCATATGTTCTTACTTTAGATCAAGAATTTCTCTATTTGTTCAACTAATTCCTCATGGCAAATAGTGAATCAAGTTTGTCTCGGTCTTCTAACCTAGAGGAAGTCCTTACCTCTAGTCCCTAGTCAAGGAAGAAAGATGAGAGATGAATCTGGTGGGTGATGAAAAATAAATTCCAAAGAAAGATTCGTCAAGGAGAAATTATTGATCTACAAAAGGAACATAGGATGGAAAACAATAACCACCATTGTCAAAAAGATAAGACACTATTTTTTACATGATTTAGATTTTTTTGATCCTTTGATAACTTCATTTACATTGCCCGACCCATTAAATAATAACCGATTCTTCCTTATAAATTTATTTTTCATCACCCACCAGATTCATCTCTCATCCTTCTTCCTCGACTAGGGACATAAGGCATAGACTTCTTCTAGGTTAGAAGACTGAGACAAACTTGATTCAATACTTTCCATAAGGAATCAGTTGAACAAATAGAAAATTTTTTGATCTAAAGTAGGAGCATAGAATGACAATTACACAATAATGGGAAGCAAAAAACCACCATTGTCAAAGAGACAAGACGCACTACTTTTTACATGGTATAGATTTTTTAAAATTTTTTGATAACTACATTTATCTCTTCCCGACCATTTAAATAACAACCAAATTCTTTTTTAGGTATTTATTTTTCATCTCCCACCAGATTCATAGTAGGAAGGAGTATTACTTCCTCTCTACTTTTGGCATGTGGGAGTATCAGGGTTTACCTGTCACATCCATTAAAATAATTTTGCATGTGGGAGTATCATATTTTATCTCATGCATCTTAGTAGGAAGCGGTATTACTTATTCCCTACCATTGGCATGTGGGAGTATCATGGTTTACCTGTCACAATCATTAAGATAATTTTGTACAAACCTAGTAATAGTTGAAACTCTAATTTAAGTTCTATTAAATTACTAAACCTTCAATATCCATAATACGATGTAAATCAATTATGTTTATTAATAAATAAGAATTATCATATCATATAAATGAAATTATACAAACCTTAGACTACTAGCTATTTTAATCAAAATTTTTGAATCTACCTGAAAGAAGAAAGAGTTTGAGAGTCTGACCCTTCAACTTTAAAGATTAACATTAAGTATTATATATTTTGCTTGCTTGTGGAGATCCTAAAGAGTATGAAATTCACTTCTAAAGTTTGGTAGCGATATCATGGCCTTGCTTGTTGCATGGAGGGAAGAAAAAAAGATAGAAAGATTCTGAGAAATATCTTTCTTTGACTTTTATATTCGGATGATTTTGTATTACTTCAAGTAAGAAGTCAGGGCTTTGATAAGAAAGTTATAACTTTGGCTTTCATCTCTTAAGCTTGAGATTATGAATAAATAAAATAACCATGACTCTACAATGCATCCCACTCTTTCTATAACACAAAGTATTAGTGCTGGGTAACAACCATAAATTGGACCTAATATCTCTTTAACACAAATATGATTGTGTGTAATAGCTATGGCTTTATGTATTTGTCTTCTTGTTCTTCATAAAGGACCATGATGCTATGAAAGGTAGTAGTATGGTGAATGGTCTTTAATATTGTTATATGGCTATGCTAGTATGAAATGGCCACAACATTAGTACTGGTTTTTTTGATCAATATATGGCTATGGAACTAGAAAGTAGCCATGATACTAAGAAGATATCTTATATATATCATGTAGCCATGACACTAGGAAATTAATGTGATACAAAAATTTCTTCTCATATGTCTCAAGTGTTAGGGACATTGTGAGTAGCTATGATGCTGACCTCATTTCTTTCATATATCATGCCACCATTTCACTACAAGGATATGATGATACTAGAAATTAGCTCATATGTAAAAGACATGGATTTTTCTTTTTTTGGGACAAGACTCAGCCTTAAGAAATGACCATATTTGAATAATGTTCTTTATAATATCGTGTCTCAAAAGTCATAGTATTGAATAATTATCACAACTTTAGTCTGAGTAGTTTTGTCTCTATAACGTTTAGTGGCTCAAAACTTATGATATTATATAAAACTATGACTTTGACTTGAAACTACAGAACCATATTAAAAATAAAGGTATGCTAATAAGACATGGAAATAACTTTTAATACTAGTGGACTACTTAGTTATTGTGAACTAGAATTAATGATACAACTATTTAAAATTTATGGATACATATTACTATGACTCAATGATAATATCATAACCACAAATAATATATCACATAGTGGAAGCATTGTACTAATGAGTTAGTAGGCTTATAGTATACAAAGATTTTCATAACCAATTAGGTAGAGTTTTTGCCAAGAATTGATGTCGAAACTATTTAATACTTCATATTTTGTCCACTCATATAATTACATCCAAAAACTTATTAATTTCAAGACTATTTATCAAAACATGCCAAAATTCCAAAGTCATAATTAATCCATAATTTATTCATTTTTATTCTTATATGTCATTATAAATCATTAAAATACTTTAGAATATTTGATAGTTTGAAAACCAAATATAACTTTTACAATTATGATGTATAAGATTAATCTATATGTCAAAATTTGAAATTTGGATATATTAATTATTATGATTATTACTCTTATGAAGTCAAAAGTATGAATGCTATTACATACTAATTCATTATAGGCTTCTTAGAAGAACTAGTTCTCAATTGAGATATAAGTTATATAGATCATTCTTTTAAGAGTTTCATATTTAGTGTGAGAGACACATAATCAATAAAAAGGATAGTGATAGGAAGTCATTAGGACAAGCATGAGTATGTTGTGACTCATAATGTGATAACGAATCATATGCATTGCTTTCACTCATGTGGCTCTCATAGGTTAAACTTGAAGGAAATATACGTTAATTATGTGAGTATGATACTTATAAAACTAACAGTATAAATACGTACAACCCAAGTTAATTCTCAGTCTTTATGATAGATGAGGTCGGAAAAAAAATATGTATATGAAACAACATTCAAAAAATGTTGATGAGTTGCCTATTCATTATGAATTATTCTTGAGTAAAGAAGAAGTGTTGTATCATGGTGATATATCGATGGGACAACTATGAGGGAACTACCATTGAGATGAACTCAATGGTGATAACTATCTTATATCCTATCAAGGTAATAAGTTATTGCATAATACTCAAACTTTCATTATGTCTCCAAAAATAATATAATTCAATTTTTATTAAAACATACATCACTTAAATTAAATTAACAAACTCATGGATTTTAAGATTGATTCCATAATCAAATATACATTTTACTAGAATTTAGCTATCTCACTCTTAGATAATCAAACTACTCATAAAATTATTATATAATTAATATGTGATTGAAAATCTTCTTTACTACTCATATGATATGTGAAGTTGTAGATCTTCTTTGATGAATTACTTTTACTTATGAGCTTTTGGGGTACCATAACCAATAAAATTAGATGGTATAACAAAGTCACAACAATAGTACTTATGTAATATAATGTAGAAGCATGGAATGATGATGTGTCAAAAGGCCTTTTTAATGCCAAAGATTATGCTCTGATCTGATAGATTCCCTTTGCATGAGAATGAAGGAGGGTGTGTTAATTTGGGGTTACAATAACAAATTATTTTATAAAATGAAAAATGAATATTGAAGGATTATGGGTGAAAAAAAATTCTCAGATTACTTCCTTCTAGAATAAATTATGGAAAC
Source organism: Sapria himalayana (assembly GCA_029783825.1). Taxonomy (NCBI): domain Eukaryota; kingdom Viridiplantae; phylum Streptophyta; class Magnoliopsida; order Malpighiales; family Rafflesiaceae; genus Sapria; species Sapria himalayana. The sequence goes on along the minus strand of JAREIK010002178.1, from coordinate 551,236 downwards.
TTTGAATTCCTTGTAAATTCAAAATTTTATTTGGATATGGTGAACAAATTGCCCTACTAAAGATACTGTGAAAGCTACAATTGCCTTTAGATGCTTCCTACACTATTTGTCAAGATATAGAAGAAATTCACATTCATTTGCTTTTCTAGAGTAGTATGAAAACAACTCATAATCTAGAGGAATGTTCATTCTTAGATATGATATGTTGGATGTCATGGAATAACATGAATGGTATTTTATGGAGTGGCATAGGCAATAATGTTCATGATATGCTGAACAATGCAAAAAGAATTCTATTTGAGTGGAAGTCAATTCATAGATCACCACATCTCTTTGTTGTTAACATGGGAGGACAGTAGAACAATGCTATTTGGGTTTCCCCACATATATGTAAGCTCCAAATTAATGTAGGTGTGACCCTCTTTCGTACAAAATTAAAATTAGGTATAAAGTATCTCATATGGAATGACAGAGATTGTGTTTGGGGGCTTTCTGAAATTCATCCCAAGTCGTTATACTATGCCTAAAGAAAAGGCAATGGAAGTGAAAGAAGCTTTAAGCTTGGTGAAAAAGAAGCAATGGAAGCCTATTATAGTGGAAATTGATTCACTACAAGTATTCTCTTCCATCACATCTACTTCTCAAGATAAATATGACCCCACATTTCAGGTTGTCTACATCTTTGGTCTTCTTTGACATATTGGTCTTCATTCTCTCTTAGATGTATTGACTATTGATGCTAATTATTAGATCCGCATGTTAGATTTCAAAATACAATTATGAATGTGAAAACAAAATTATTATCATGTCCCTCATAAAAAAGAAGGCAACAATTGTCAAGTGTTTTATTTTTTTTTTGATGTTTGTCAAAAATGAGAAAACATAAAAAAATGGACACACTTGGCACACCTCATGCTAGTTGTGCTAAAAATAGTCAATTTTAATGAAGTTTTAATTAGTTCAACACGTGGAAACAAAAAAAAAATTCTTTTCTCATCAACTATCATCTTTTTCAATGATGAATACAAGTTCTATGGGGAAAAAAAATTATATAACTAACATGTCTCATACTTTTTAATATAGGAAATAAATAATAGGAAATAAATTTTAAAAACTTTTACTTGTCCAATATAGGAAATTTGCATCCAAATATCCGAGATTTTGTAATAAGTATCTCTTCAGTTCAATAAACTGAGAACTAAAATCAATACTAGCATTAAAAGATCAACTAAAATTTGAGATAACCATAAAATCTCAAATCTCACTCTCTTTTAATTTTATTCACTTTTAGGTCGGGTTAAAATATTAACATTTTTTAAATTTTGTATATATTACAAATAATGCAAAAGCTTATGACATGTAGTGTTCTCCAATAAATTGACCACTGCTTTTCATCCCAACCAATTTTATTTACCTAGTAAAATTGGGTTGTGATCAAATCATTTTTAATTTAATTCTCAGAAATAAAATAAATTCAAAATTATAAAGTAATAAAATTATAGCCTAATGTTGTAAAATGTTTCACATATATTGCATTATTGTTTTAAATTCAATATCACCAAAACATCAACCAACACAGTGCAATTTCTTATAGGTGACGCAATACTAAAGAACAAGTTAGTAATATATATATATATATATATATAAAATACATTGATGCAATCATGACAAACTTGTAAAAATTAAAATGTTTTATCAATTTTAAATTCTCAAATAATTTCAGATAATTTGAAATAATAAATTGCTCAATTACTATCTAAAATAATTTCAAATATTATTTTAAAATTATGAAAATTACAAATTTTAGTTTTATATTGTAATAGATTTTGCAATAAATAAAATATAGTAGAATGTCATGTAACTTTTATGTCTAATGAAACTTTCTAAAGTTTTAATATTTAACTTTATAAAATGTTATAAATTCAGTTAGACATTGGGTTGAATTTGTAATCCCAGATATCATATTTCTAATTTTTCAATGAATCTATAATTAAATTCTTTACTTGGGTTATTCATTAAAGTAATTATGTGTCATGCATTACTTTGATATTAAATATTATTTGTTCAATGTATAGTCATAAATGTTTATGTAAAAACATAAACATGTTCCTCTTGTTAGATATTGCATTATCTAAGATGATACATATTAACTAATTAGTAATGTTATACTTATCTAAAATTCAAATAATACCATTAAATATATTTTCTCAACTAGGTTAATTTTAAAATAACTAAAATTTGGCAACTCTTTTCTAAATAAAACTTTTCATATAGATAATATGCAAATAATACCATAATCTTCTTGCACCTTACAACTTCAAATATAAGCCAATAAGTTAAAATTTTGACTCACTATTCACATTACTTATTTGAGCTACTCATATTTTATTATATAATTTAATGGAGTTTCTTCTAATATTTGTTATATTTTTATATTGAGTAAAATTTTTTGTTTAGTATACTCATGGACCAATGATTAATTAGTTATCAAAATTAATTATAATAATGATTCCATATCAATTAAAAGATCATGATAAAATCATGGCATTGACTTAGCTATATAATTTTTTTTTTTTGTTTTAAATTATCAATCTCATATTTTTTTTTCAAATTGTTTACTATATATAAGTAATATCATCTATCCTCAGAAGATTTGCCTCTTATGTTAAGTTCTATCTTGAAATAAACTCTACTCGCATGAAGGACATACATTGGAATAATTTTTTTAAAAAATGATTGTTAATGAATGATTGGATGAAATATTCATCATCTTTTTAAGTTTTTATATATTTTCATCATTCTCAATATCTTTCTCACTAATTGCAATAAAATGGAAAATACCATTCTTTCATCTATTAATTTCTTTTATGTTTCAAACAAATTAATTTTTTTTCTCAAAAACACAATTTAAAAGAATACCAAGAAGAAGAAATATAGAGTAGAACATTCCAAAATTTTATCTTTAATATTCAATTATATAGCATTACAAATTTATAAATATTGGTGGGGGCTGCAATGATCCATTTAGTAGGGTGAGAAGCCTTATTGTTGGGAAGGCTGGAGAGTTAGTGGTTAATCCAAAACCACTAAAATTGTTTGGAAATATTTTTATTTGGCATAAAGAAAACATTAAAATTAGAAATCCAAATGAGATTTAAAAAAAAGTTTTAACTAAATAAAATTTATTCAAGACATTTTTTTTTTAAATTAAAACAAATAAATTCCAGTTTGAATTTAAATGCACTAGTATGCAGTTATATAGTTGGTAAGACTAGTGAATTTGGCTGGAGAGTTAGAGATTTAAAAGTTTTAACTAGGCTGCAATGATCGGAGGCCTTATATAGTTGGTAAGACTAGTGAATCAATGGTTAGTCTAAAATAACTACAAATAATGTGAAATTATTTTCTTTGGCATAGTAGAATTTTTAAATTTATAACTTAATTAAGATTTTAATTTTTTATTTTTAAATATCAAGTTTCAATAAAATAATATTTAGTATGATTTTTTTTAGATTAAAATCAATAATTTATGTTTTGAATTTAAATGCATAAGTTGATAAATTCATAATTTAATTATTAAACCACAATTCAAAATTCTAGAAAATTGAATATCCACATAAATATCCAAAATGAATAGTGTATACTATAAACGTAACCATGTGTAATAAAATCCATAAATATAAAATATTCATAAATTACCTTTTGAACTAAAATTATTTTTCAAGAATATTAATTCTTAGAAATGAATAACCCATAACAATAACATAAACATATGAATTATGGGGAGCATACTTTAGATATCATTCCATGCTATTCTTTAGGTTAAATTTTTAATTCACTGGCTTCTAGACAAGGAAATGTCAATCACTTTAGTATATCCAATTACTGAATAGAATTTTTCTTTTCAGTAACCTACTAAGCATAGTACATTAGCATATCACAACAGCACTAGAATATCCAAAAAATAAGAATAGATTCTTCATGTTCTATCCAAAAAAAAAAAAATGCATAGTACACACTTAATAAAAACAACACAACACTCTATTCTCTTTATTATGTTTCTTTCTAGCTTATGTTCAAAGAGAAAAAAAAACTCACCTTCTGAAAAAAAAAAACAAGAGAACCGCACATCCTCTATTATGTATTTTTTTTTTCTATATAAAAAGTGCAAACTTCTGAAAAATGAGAGAACCTTTTTCTGTATTCTGTTTTTTTTTTGTTCTATTAAAACATATATGATGGGACACTCTCCAAACCAAAAGGAACCACAGATGCCTCTCTGGAAAAATAGGAATTACTTATTTTTCAAAAAATAGTTTTTTAATTTAGAACATTGCACTTTCTTGGTCCATCATGCTCCACATTTGTAGAAAGAAAAACTAGAAAACAATAGTAACTAAAAAACACAATATGCATTCTTATAATAATAATAATAATTTATTGATATTTTAAAATTAAAACAACCAAACAGAAACACAGACTAAATAAAATGTGAAATACCCAAATTAGGCATACATAAAAATATCTTTCTTTGCCCTAGGACAATAGACACATATCAACATGCATCTTAAAGAAGTTAAATTTAGACAATGAAAATAATTTAGTAAATATATCATCAATATTTTGTTTATGTATGCTTTTTTAAGTACAACCAACTTTTAATAGAATACACTTTATATCCAATGACATTACACATCAATATACTTTAACCTACAATGATATATTAAATTTGTAGATAAATGTATAACATTCTAATTATCACACCATATTGTGTTTGTATCATGTCATACATCAAAGTCTACAAAAAATCATTTCATCCATAAAGTTTCTTCGTAGAATTTAATAGTTATAATGAACATAGCCTTAATGTTGGGTAGTACTATGTACTTATGTAGCTTGGATTTCTAGCATATTACTCCCACTCCAATGATTTGTATTTAACCCAATGTAGTTTCTATATGAATCCAAATTATTGATCATATAAGAATTAGTGCATCTGAGAAACATGAGTTTTAACTTGCCCTTTCATCAACATAGCTAAGAAAATCCTCATAGATATTTCAATATAGAGTGCACTATAGCATAGTGATATTTAACCAATTTTGAGAGAAAGTGACTAACAATATCAATATTGTGTGTTATATATAGTATAGTTCAAACCATAACATGCATATGACTATTGATAATTATGTCATAGGAAATATGATTCATGTTTTTCCTTTCCTCATTAGTCTTAGGACTATTCTAGAAACTTAACTTAACATGTTTGGCTAAGGGGATTGAGATAAACTAGACCTCTTTCCTAAAAAATCTCTTAATAACTTTACTAGTATTACTTTCTTGAGATTACTAGATATGCCTAAAAGGCCTATCCTAAGTGATGACTAACTTTATAAAATGTACTTGACTTGGCCTAAGTCTTTTATAGAAAAGGATTTTAGTAGAATTCTTTTATGATTATTAATCTATGATATGTGACAATCATTGATTAGCTTATCTTCAAAATATAATAATAATATAAGCTCATCATCACCTAACTGAAGACTGATAAATACATAGTGGTCATAAAAGGTATACTAAAAATCGTGATATACCATGAATAATAAAATTTCTTGCACCACTACCTAGATTTATAAGATGCTTAAGTCCATAGAATTTTTTTTTTCAATTTGCATACAAGACCATTTTTTAGTTTTACTATGAGTCTCTTAGGCTGATCCATATATAGAGTCTACTATGATCAATTTATAAATATAAGTGGTAACCAAATTCATAACTATTGGAATAAAAGATATTTTTACTATGAGATAAAATATCTCATAAAAATTAATTCGTTTCTTTTGGATAAACAACTTGAATACTAATTGAGTCTTATATCTTATTTTACAATCATCATCTCTAGGTTTTAGTTTGGAAAAACCATTTGTTTTTCTAAGCATGTTCTCTTTTTCCAAGAGTATCAGATCATAAATCTAATTGATATAAAGATACTCCATCTATTTCTGCATACCATAAAGTTATTCACCTTTATTGTAAAGAAAGATGGCCACCTATAAAGTCTCGAACTCACCTACACTAATGAGTAATATATAATAATAGAATCTAAAGGATAACTTGTGAGGTGTAGATGATCTTCTCAACTCTAGCTCAGATTTATCATCAAGAACAACTAGGTTCCACCTGTTTCCGGCTGTAATATGATCCCTCACCTTTTCAATAAGCATATCCTAGGGCTTAGAATCAATAGGTAATGTGACTTGGATTCCTCATGTGGCTACTCACCACACCACCCCCCCCCCCCCCCCCCCCCCTCCCCCCTAATCTGGTTGATTTATTGAAGAAACTAGGACTAGATTTATAAAAATAAAAATATCTATGGTTCACTCCCATCTATGCTCAGATGATTATTATCCACTAATAACTTTTCTGGAAAAAAATATTTCTTCTCTAACCATGCTTTTTGACTATTGAGTCTCATATTTTGTATTCAAACTCTTCATGCCCATAGCCAATGAAGATGTATGAGAATGTAATAATATCAAGTTTTGATCGTTCAATTTTTGGGATGTGAACAAAAATTTCATAGCCAAGTGATCATACGAGATATATTTTTCAATCTACATTTTATTGGGAACATCTCTAATATCAAGAAATCATCCAAATACATTTTGATTTGTTTAATAGGCATATGCATAGTTTCTATCCAATGTGAGCAAAAATTTCATAGCCAAGTGATTATATGAGATATTTTTCTCAATCTAGATTTTATTGGGAACATCTCTAATATCAAGATATCCATCTAGATACATGTTGATTTAATTAATAGGCATATGCATAGATTCTATCCAATGGCTTATGAAATAAGAATATGAAAAAACATGCACCATAATCTCTCATCAATAGTATGATTTATTCTTTTAGCCATGTTTAAGTAAAATATCTTGGCTGATATCTTTTCATGTCCAATGCTATAGGATACATAGTAGCTCTCAAATTGGCATATGGATTTTACCCCATTATCAAAATGTATGAAGTTCATTTTCTTATCAATCTCTCCCAACTCTATTATGTAAATCATTAAAGATAGGAAATACAAGTTCTTTCATTTTTAGGGTAAATGCTCATACTTTACTAGAGTGATTGTCAGTAAATGTGACAAAGTAATGGGATTCACCAAGTATTCTACTCTACATAGAGCATACATCAATATGGATAAAATCCAAGATATTCAATCTCTTCAAGAGTGGATGCGAGTGGAAAAGTATTTTATGGGTTTTCCATCCGTATATTCCATAAAATCATCAAGAAATGAGTGATGGTTAAATGATAGGATATTCTTTCTTGTTAGAAGTTGAAGACCTAACTCACATGATCGAGTCTCTTATGCCAGAGTCTAATATTAGTCTTTTGATGAATACTATTTACTTGATCTCTAGGTACTATCGCCTAAGTGACGCAAAAGTTCTCTCCTTATCACAATGACTAATGAGCATTGGGCTAGTTTTTACTAGCCTTCACCAAAATAACTTGTGTATCCTATGTCATCCAACATGCTTAAATATATCAAGCTCACAAAAAAGTTCACAATGTCTAATGAATCATAGATTTTGGAACCCAAAATATATGATGTTCCATTATTTTTCATATTTATTGTGTCATAATTACGAGGTATGATTGTGGTAAAAAGTAAATATGTTGGGTGATCTGGAATGAAGATTTTGAGTCAATAAGCCAATCACCTTCCCAAATACTAGATTAGTAGAATTATCATTGCTAACTAGTATCAATTAACTTCCAAGTTAACATTAGCCACCCTCTCTCAAGTCTATTTCTTCCTGTATCATGTTGCCGGAGTATTTTCCAAAAAATAAGTCTTATTCAAAACTTGCAACTCATTATAATGATGATATTTGACTACATTTTTAGTTTGTGACTTGTTTTTAGAAGACTATGTTCTTTAATCACTCTATGTATTCCTAGCGGTGTTCCTATCACATCTTTCAGAAATAAAGATAGTATGAGAATCTCTTCTTCTCTCTTTTCTCATTGTTTCTTTAGGCAATAAGGTTCTATTACAACATACATTGATAGAATACCTTTTAGTGGTGGCATGTCAAGACAACCACAAAGGTATACCAAATTTGTGAAAGTAATCTCAACATTATGCAAGTAAGTAGTTCATCTCCCAAGAGCATCTTCATAGATATGAGTTGATTTACTTGTCCTTAGAAAAGATTAATGTGTGCTGACATTATGTTTCCTTCTTTTAACTTTATGTTAACTAGGTGTCTAATGATTAACATCTTATTTCTAGATGTATTCTTTTTAAACATAAACTTGAGTATCTACCATTAACTACTTATCCATTTTCAAATGGTGGAGGTATCCCTAAAGTTCATATCTTCTCATTATTCTTCACTCGATAATTTAGGTTTTGTCTTTCTCTTTATAGGTCATATAAATGTTTGACGATAATATAGGTATACATTTTATTTTTCCAAATAGAATAATCTATATTGGTTAACTTTATTAGCATATAGTGGTCCTCAATTATAACAAAAGTCAATGTCAATTACAATTAAGCTATACAAATAAAAATATCTCAACTTACATCTGTATCACTATGTTGTATCAGAATAATCATATACTAATATAATTTTAACGAATAAACTAGATACCATGTTGGTATTAACAAACGACCATTTCAATGAATGTTCTAACACTACTTTTTTGGTGGTATTAGGAACCAATGCTCCAATACAAGTTATTTATAAGGCTGATCTATTAGTGATTAATTCAAAACTACTAAAAACATCAGGATAATTAAATAAAATTCAAACTAGTAATTTTATTTAAGCCAAAACCAATAATTTAAGTTCTAACCTTAAATGAAAAATTCCAAAAATTTAGAATATAATTATCCAACCACAATTCAAAATCCTATAAAATCAAACATATATATAAATACCCAAAGTCCAATATACAATACCAATATGAACAACAAGTGATAAATACTTATTAACATGTACTAGAATCAATTAAACATAAAATAACAATAAATTATATTTGAACTAAAATTATTTTTCTAGAATATAGAGCCCTCAAAATTTGTAATCTAGAACAATAATGTAAACATGATATTTTTGTGAACATTATTCTAGATATCATTCCATATTATTCTTTAGATCAAATGTACTATTTATTAGCTTCATGGTGAGGAAATAATAAAGTGACAATCACTTTAGTATATCCAATTATTGGACATAAGATGAGAGTCTATCTAGTAATTTTCCTTTTTTTCTGCAACTTTCCAAGCACAATACAATAGCACAACATAACAACATTATAATATCAAAAAAAATGATAATAACTTCTTCAGCTTCTATCCAAAGAGAAAATACATATCACATAGAATGTCAACAACATTTTCCTTTGTTCTCTTTATTTCTATGATACAACTTCATTGTAATGTGACTTCTATTGTTTCTAAAGATTTTTATTAACTGTTTGCATATGGAATTATCTGACACAAGTTATTTTGGATTTACTTTATTGTTAGCTTCTTATTTTCACTATGATGATCATTGATATTACTTCATGTAATAAACTACCCAGCTAACTGATTAACTTTTAACATGCAACATGTTTCAATCTTGATCAAGTAGTGTGTTACATTTATTTTTAGGCTTTTTAAAGAATAAAAGTATACTAATCACCCTCAGCCTCTCCAATATTTGTTAAAAAATTCTTTTGTTTAGTTTGTGAATGATGTGATCAAGATAAAAGTTTTTCATTTTATCTTAGTTTCATTTTCAAGATATTTTTGTTTACCATCATTTATCAATAATTTTAAATTGATACCAATCATAATTTTTTTATACAAAATTGACAATAGGAACTACTTCAATAATTTATCAATAACATGTTTCATTTTCAAGATATTTTGTTATACCAATTATAATTTTGTTTACTATCATTTATCAACAACATGTTTCATTTTCATTTTCAAGATATTTTTGTTAGGCAAAAGTAATGCGACTTCAATAATTTATCAATAATTTTCAAGATATTTTGCTATAAAAAAATTGACAATAGGAAAAGATACCAATCATAATTTTAAATTGATGATTTATTTAGGGTTGCCCTGATAGAATGAGTATGCCAAGAACCTTCTCATAATATTAGATAATTAGTGTATTAGTTTTAAGGCATTACTTTTTTCACAAGTTGTGTTGAGTTGCAAAGCCACCATGTATTGAAAAAATAAAAATTATCGAAGAACTTTCAAATGATAAACTTATATAGTGTGGGGTAAATATAAAAATAACTACATAAAAAGGTTTGAACTTTGGATAAGTAGTTTTTGTTCATGAATAATGAACTAGAAATCTTCATTTTCCTAAAAAGAACACATGATTATTTTTCACATCTTTCAAAAAACCATTTAGAGACTATCTACAATGTTTGGACAAAGATAATTAATAGTTAATATATAATTTTTTGAAAGCTATACCATTTGTCAAGATCAAGGTGTTTTTCTTAGCTAACCCAAAGTGTCATGCTACAAATGCCATGCATAAGAAGTGAAATGTTTGGCCATAATCTAAATAGGCATGTATAATAGAAAGATACATTTATAATATACATTTTCTTTGGAAAAAGTTCTTGATGATAATAAATATAAAATATTCATCTATTAAAATAAATCTTAATATACGAACAAATAAATCACAAATCCTTCATTTTATTGACACATTCATGATCCATGTCAACACTATCATTTCAAAGAAGTTTATATTAAAATGTGTTTCTATTGGGGAAAACCAAGACCTAAATACTATGGAATTTGATATTGGAAATTTTCTTGTTCTCACAAAAATTTAGATAACTATCTAGAGTAATCTTTGATCAACTTATTTAAATTTTCTATTTATCAAAAAATTACCAAATGCACTATAGATTAATTCTTGAGTAAAAATACTACACATAATTATATATAAATCTAAGTTATAATTATATAGCTACCATCTAACAAAAATTTGTGATAAATTTTAAGAATGCAAAGTAGAAATGCACAACACAAATTCAAAATATGTCAAATATATATATTTAATTATCCTAAAAATTATATTTTTTTAATATATGGAAAATTATAATCTTCAAATTTACCAAAAATTATAAATTTGTGGAAAATTATAATCTTCAAATTTGCCAAAAATTATAATTTTCAATTTCTATTTTTATTTTTAAAAAATATTTGTATTCTATCAAAAATATGTTTCAAATATTCATAAAAATATTATGCCCAAAATAATATATTTTAACCATGACATTCAGTAAAATATACACATTTATGAAGAAACACAATGTTGGAAGTAAAAACAACAAAGCCTACAATTCAAAATCAAATACACCCTTAGGGTTTAGTAGTCATAAAATAATAAAATATAAAATAAAATAATTATAATCCTTATAAGATTCAAGTAAAAATCTGCCAAAACCTAAAAGAACTTTTTTTTTCAACAACCATATAATCTCGTAAATCAATCCTAACCACCCTATGGCAATGATACAAAAAATGTCAAGATAAATCATCCAGGCTATAGACAAAAACTCTTGAAATAGAAAAAACCAAGTAACATAACCAAAAATAAAAACCTTTAAGTACATGAGTTTTTTTTTTTTTTTTTGTATTTCAAGTATAAAATAGCAAGAGGTGAAAGAAAGAAGCTCCCTCCTCAATGATCCCTTTTTTTTATGCAATTTATAATTTGTGGATGGATGCGTCCTCCTTACATCTTCTTTCATTAAATACAGATCTTTTTTTTTTATTTTCTATGTTTTTGGTTTCCTTATCTCCACCCACAAATATAATTCCCATGAAACTTATTTTTTGTCTTTATTTATTTTGATGCTTCTATTTTTTAATTGTATCACTCCTAACATATAGGAAATAAAAATGAAAAATCTTATTTTATTTTTAGAACATTCAATGTTCCCCAACACACATAAAAAATATGATAACAACCAAAAGAATAAAATATTAAATTAAACCAATCTAAAATTAAACAAAATTTAAATTTATATTAAATTAAATATAATTTTTATCAAAACTAGTTAATCAAACAAGTTTGACTTGACTAGTTTGTCTAATCCAAGCAGACATAATAATCATTTCCTCTGTCCTAGTTTGGTAGACCAAGATCAGTTGATAGTTTAAATTTAATAAATACAAGTGACAAAGTATTCATCTTCCCGCTATAGATTTCAAAACTATTTTTGTTCTTACTAGAGAAAAGTTTAATGAAAATTAAATTTTCTTAGAACATTACCGATGAATGTTCATATTCTATAGGAAAAATTTTGTTTTCTCTCATTACAGTAAAATCCTCCTTGATTTGATAAATCTCTAAAAGTAGTTAAAGAAAAGGCATTTGCTTTTACCTCCAATATATAAACTCCCCCATGATCTATTTGATGCCTAGGAGCAGTTGAAGAAAACATATCTATTTTTTATTCCAATACACATGTTCCCTCTTGATCTATTTGATCCTCAAGAGTAGCTAATGAAAAAGTGTTTGTATAATAAAGGACACCATCGAGAATCTCGCATGTCTCATAATAAGTACTTGAGTTAACCATACTGATTTTCCTCAATCTCCTAAAAATATGGGGTGAAAGTGACATAACTCTACATATTTTCCTAATAATATGATATGCCTACTCACACACATATGACGTTCGGACAATATGTAGAGACTACTTTTCAAAAGAAATGTGATCATCTATACATATATGTACGTGTATGCATGACCTCAACTCATTGCTTGTATTTATCAGTAATGCCACTTTTGTGATCCCAACAAACTCTTGCTTGGTAACATACATCAAATAAACATCTTGATCCTTCATAGTCATTAGTGACTATTTGAAAAATTTGCAATGGTTTTAATGGTATCTCTCCACATGAATCTTTATATCTAACATTCTTATGAATATCATGTTTATCCAAATATCTAGGACATATCAGATATATCTCAAAACCATCTAGCATTTGATGTTCATCACAAGGCATACATCTCTAATTCCTAACATGTTCAAAGTCTAATTATTATCCATGCTGATCATGCCACAATCTTCTACAATATATGACATAAACAAATCAAAATTTAGACTGAATAAAAATATGGGTTGCAAACCAATTACCTAGTCATTATTCTGACTCACATTGTTGGCTAGACTAATATCATTAACTAGGGCATTGTCTCTCTCAATTGTACAAGACTTTGCCTCCATGTTGGCCAATTTGCACTCCAACGGTCCAATAGAAATTTCTTCTACCTTGGAAAGTCCAATTTGACGTGTTCTGCATGTTGATAGTAGAAAAATTTATCCATAGACTTACCATTTGATTTTTTTCATGGAAACTAACTTTCTTCGCTCTCTTAGTGCAGGTTTAATGGTGGTCATACATCTCCTCTAATTTTTTTTTAAAACAAGAATACATGCAAAAATATCTTATTTTGTCATCTCACACCCTCAATTACTAGACTATTAGTAATGATAATTATTATGGAGATGCTATTAAGAGCCAAGATACTCAACGTAATAATCAATATTTCACAAGCATATAGGAGTGAGCTAAGGAGTGAATATGCATTGAGTTCATAATCAAAGAACATCATCATAGATTCCACTAGTTTACCAATGCGTGTAAACTACTAATAAGTGCAATCATAGTAGCTTTACACGGATATTTTAGGTTAACCAATATTGAATTAACATATTTTTTCAATAAATTTTTTTTGTATATCAACTCAATCTTTTGTTGGATAATATATGCATGTGTTATTGTGAAAAAATGATTAAAAGTGCTTAACCCAACCCATTCATCAATCACTAAAGCAATCTTTTAATGCACTTTCATTATTTCTTTTTCACTTATTTGGTATGAATTGGTTCACTGCCAACCAGGTCAAGATAGATCTTTAACCTTTAAAAATCTAGTATTTTTATCTTTTAGATCAAAAAGTTGGATATTACCAACTTAATCATACTAATTGAGTTGATTTCATTCATCCCAAAGATCAAACAATTAGACAATAGGTAGATAAAAATACCAAGCATTCAAAATTAACTAACTCCTTCGAAACTAATATTGGGTACTATATTCATATGCCACTTGTTAGGGAAAACTAGAGTTCATACAAAAAAAAATTGGTATTGGAACTTGTTTCATTCCCACACAAAATTAGTTAATTAATTATTGTGATTCTAATTAAATCGTTTCACTTTTTGACTTTCAGAAATACACAAATACACACAAATTATATATAAATGCACTACAAAATTATAAAGAGATTAACCAACATAAATTTATCGTCATTTTTGTTACCGCAAAGCTAAAATACAAAAAAAAAAATAAAAATTTTGTCATAATTTTTTAATTCTATAAAAAATTAGATTTATAGGTATGCCAGAAATTATATCTTTCCATTATATCAAAAAATATAATTTTAAATTTTTGCTAAAAACTATATTACTCAATTCTACAAAAAACTTTAATGCATAAAACATTCATCAAATAAACGTTTTGATCCCTCAAAATCATTAGTGATTATTTGACTAATTTTCATTTGTTTTAATGGTATCTCTCCACATGATTTTTTGTATCCAACATTCATAGGAATATCATGCTCATCCAAATATCTAAGACATATCAGATATATCCAATAACCATATCACATTTGATGTTCATTACTAGGCATACATCACTAATTCTCAACACTCTCAAAGTCTCACTATATTATCCATGTTGATTATGCCATAATCGCTTGCCATAAATGATGTAAACAAATCAAAATTTAGAGTGAATAGAAATATAGTTGCCAGATCAACTACATAGTCATTCTCCTGACTCACCTTGTTGGATAAACTAATATCACTAACTAGGACAATGTGTCCCTCAAATGTACAAGTCTTTGCATCCATGTCGGCACATTTCCTCTTCAACTGTCCTATTAGAATTTTTTCTACTTTAGATAGTCCAATTTAAAGTGTCCTACTTGTTTAAAATAGTTAAATCTATTTGTAGACTTACCCATTTGAATTTTTTAGGAAGCAAACTTCCTTCCCTCCACTTGTATAGGTCTAATGGTGATCATATATCTCCTCTCATTTTCTTCTGAAACAAGAATACACATAGAAATATCTTTTATTTTTTGTTATCTTTCAAC
Source organism: Sapria himalayana (assembly GCA_029783825.1). NCBI lineage: Eukaryota > Viridiplantae > Streptophyta > Magnoliopsida > Malpighiales > Rafflesiaceae > Sapria > Sapria himalayana. The sequence continues at coordinate 536,000 of JAREIK010002178.1, read as the reverse complement.
CTCAATTACTAGACTTAGTAATGATAATTATTATGGTGATGCTATTTAGAGCTAAGATACTCAAAAAAATATTCAATATTTTACAAGCATATGTGAGTGAGCTAAGGAGTGAATATGCAATGAGTTCATCATCCAAGATCATTATAATAGATCCACTGGCTTACCAATGCTTTTAAATTACTAATATGTGCTACCATAGTAGCATACCCCTTATATTTTAGGTTAATCAGATATAGAATTAACATTTTTTGTAATAAAACATTCATCTACTTCAACTCAATTTTTTGAAAATATGATAATAGTGCTTAACCCAACCTATTGGTGAATCACTATAGCAATATTGTAATGCACTTTTTTTTATTTCTTTTTCACTTATTCATTCAGAATTGATTCGCTATCAACCAGGTCAAGATAGATGTTTAACCTTTAAAAATATAATATTTTATTTTTAAAACAAATAGTTGGATATTTTCAACTTAATCATACTGACTGAGTTGATTTCTTTCATCCAAAAGATCAAACAATTAGACTATGGGTATATAAAAATTCTAATCATCAAAAATTAATTAACCTCTCCAATAATAATCATCAAAAATTAATTAACCCCTTTGATACTAATATTGGGTACTATATTCATTTACCACTTGTCTTGGAAAACAAATGCTCATACCAAAAAAAAGTAGTTAATTAATTATTGTGATTCTAATTAAACATTTCGATTTTTGTCTTTTTTAATACTTAATAGTGTAAATATACACAATTACACACAAACTATATATAAATATACTACAAAATTATAGAGAGATCAACCAACATAAAATTGTAGTAATTCTTGTCACCAAAAAGCTAAATACAAAAAACATAATTTCGTTATAATTTTTAAATTTTCTCAAAAATTATATTTCTAGCTAAACTAGAAATTATATTTTTCCATTAGTCCAAAAAAATATAATTTTTAAATTTTGCTAAAAATTTTAACACTCAATTCTACAAAAAACTATTACACATAAAACAAACATCAAATATACATTTTGATCCCTCAAAATCATTAATGACTATTTGACTAATTTTCATCGGTTTTAATGGTATCTCTCCACATGATTCTTTGTATCCAATATTTTAATGAATATCATGTTCATCTAAATATATAGAACATATCAGATATATCTCATAACCATCAATTGATATTCATCACTAGGCATACAACCCTAAATCCTAACACTCTCAAAGTCTCACTATTATCCTTGTTGATTATTTCATAGTTTTCTGTCATATATGATGTAAACAAATAAAAATTTAGAGTGAATAGAAATATGGTTGGCATATCAACTACCTAGTCATTCTTTTGACTCACCTTGTTGGTTAGACTAACATCACTAACCAAGGCAATGTTTTTCTCAATTGTACAACTCTTTGCCTCCATGTTGGCCCATTTCCTCTCCAACGGTCCTATTGAAATTTCTTCTACTTTAGACAATCCAATTTGAAATATCCTACTTGTTCACAATAGTAATATCTATTTGCGGACTTACACTTCGAATTCCTCATTGATGCAAACTTTTTTTCATTCTCCTAGTATAGGTCTAATTGTGATCATATATCTCCTTTGACCTCTCATTATCTTCCGAAACAAGAATACATGTAGAAATATCTATTTTTTGGCATCTCACAACATCAATTACTAGATTATCAGTAATGGTAATTAGTATGGTGATGCAATTCAGAGCCAAGATCCTTAAAAAAATAATTAATATTTCACAAGCATTTGGGAGTGAGTGAAGGGGTGAATATGACTTAAGCTCATCATCCAAGATCATTATCATTGATGCCACTAGCTTACCAATGCTTATAAATTACTAATATGCGCCACCATAGTTGCATTACCCTGATATTTTAAGTTAATTAGACATCAAATTATCATTTTTTTCAATAAAAGTTTCTTATACATCAACACGATATTTTGTCACACAATATATGCATGTGTTATTTTTTAAAAATATGATTAAAAGTGCTAAAACCAACCTATTGGTGAATCATTGTGGCAATCTTGTAATGCACTTTCTTTATTTATTTTTTACTTATTCATTTTGAATTGATTCACTGTCAACCATGTTAAGATATATCTTTAACCTTTAAAAATCTAGTATTTTTATTTTTCATATCAAATAGTTGGATATTCTCAACTTAATCATACTAACTAAGTTAATTTCTTTCATCCAAAAGTTCAAACAATTAGACTCTGGGTAGATAAAAATATCATTCATCAAAAATTAATTAATCTTTCTGATACTAATATTGGGTACTTCATTTTTATACAATAATTAAGGACAACTAGAGCTCATACAAAAAATCTTGCTATCAAAACTTTTTTCATTCACAAAAAAAATTATTAATTAATTTTTGTGATTCTAATTAAATCTTTTAAATTTTTGACTTTTTGAACATTTAGAGTGTAAATATAAACAAATACACACAAAGTATATATAAATATACTACAAAATTCTAGAGAGATAAGCCAACACAAATTTGTAGTAATTTTTGATGCCGCAAAGCTAAAATACAAAAAACATAGTTTTGTAGTAATTTTTAAATTCTATCAAAAATTATACTTTTAACTAACCCGAAATAATTTTTTCCATTAGATCAAAAAATATAGCTGTAAAATTCTGCTAAAAACTATAATACCCAATTCTTTGTAAAAAATATAGCTTTAAAAATATAGCTTTTAAATATAGCTTAAAAACTATAACACTTAAAACATACCTCTAATAAATATTTTGATCCCTCAGATTCATTAGTGAGCATTTGACCAATTTTCATTAGTCTAATGGTACCTCTCCACATGATTCTTTGTATCCAAAAATCCTTTGAATATAATGTTCCCAAATGTCTAGGACATATTAGATATATCTCTGAACCATCAAACATATGATGTTCATCACTAGGCATACATCTCTAATTCCTAACACTCTCAAAGTCTCACTATTATCCATGTTGACTATTCCATAATTTCTTGCCAGATATGATGTAAATAAATTATAATTTAGAGTGAATAAAAATATGGTTGCCATGTCAATTATCTAGTCATTCACCCGACTCACATTATTGGTCAGACTAATATTAATACGTAGGGTAATGTCTCCCCCAATTGTACAAGTCTGCTCCTTGTTGGTCCATTTGCTCTCCAACAGTCCTATTGAAATTTCTTATACTTTGGATAGTCCAATTTGAAGTTTCCTACTTGTTGACAAGAATAAAGTATATTAGTAGACTCTTACCCTTTGAATTTCTCATGGAAGCGAACCTTCTTCTCTTTCCTAGTATAGGCCTAATGATGGTCATACACCTCCTCTCATTTTCCTTTGATACAAGATTTCATGTAGATATATCTTTTTGTTATCTCACAACCTCAATTACTAGACTATCACTAATGATGATTATTATGGTGATGCTATTCAAAGTCAAGATACTCAAATAAATAATCAATATTTTAGGTATATGGAGTGATCTAAGGTGCAAATATATCTTGAGCTCATCATCCAAGATCATCATCATAGATGCCAGTGGTTTGTCAATGTTTGTAAATTATGAAAGTGTGCCACCATAGTAGCATTACACTGATATTCTAGGTTAACAATATATTGAATTAGCATGTTTTTTCAACACAATTTTCTTGTACATCAACTCAATCTTTTCACAAAATATATGCCTATGTTAATTTCAAAAATATAATTAAATGTATATATCCCAACCCATTGGTGATTCATTTTAGCAATCATGTAATGCATGTTCTTTATTTATTTTTTACTTTTTCATTTTGAATTGGTTCACTATTAACTAGGCCCAAGATATATCTTTAACCTTTAAAAATCTATTATTTTTATTTTTTAGATCAAATATTTGGATATTTAAAACTTATTCATATTGATTGAGTTGATATTTCATCCTAAAGATCAAATAATTAGACTCTGGGTAGATACAAATATTAATCATAAAAAATTAATTAATTTCTCGGATACTAATATTTGAAACTTCATTCATATACCACTTGTTAGAGAAAACTAGAGCTTATACCAAAAAATTTTTAAATCTTTTCAATTTTTGACTTTTTGAAAACTTATAGTGTAATTATACACAAAGTCACAAATACACACAAACCATTTATAAATATACTACAAAATGAGAGATCAACTAACATAAATTTGTTGTAATTATAATTTTCCATTAGATCAAAAAATATAATTTTTTTTTGCTAAAAACCATAATACTCAAATCTATAGAAAATTATAATTTTCAATTCTAATGAAAATTATAATTTTCAATTTTGCTAAAAATAATAACTATCAATTTTTTTTTTGCATTTAGAAAAATATTCGAAATCCAATAAAAATATTTTTAAAATCAACCCAAAAATAATTTTGTCATAAAAATTTATTATTCTTTTGAAATTTAGTAGAATATACACTCTAAAATGGAAACAATTGGTAGATATAAAAAAACAATTTTTCCAATCAACAATTATTAACCTCTTAGATTTTAATGTTCATAAAACAAGAAAAAATAAAAAAGAATATTTGGAATACTTATATTCCAATAGAAAATCAATCACGAATCTGACAAACTTATTTTCATTATTTCTCCATGTGTTGCTTCAAATTAATCATGAGCTTCGTGAAATAACCATAGAAAAATCATAAAATAAAATTACCCATTCTCTATTTGATAGTAGAAAAGTCTAAAGGAATTGAAGCAAAACAAAGGAAAAAACTTAACTACTAAAATTGTCATTTATAATTTGGTTACATAAATGGGGAGAGGAAGAATAAGGAACATGTCTCCTCAATGATCCCTTTCTTTTTGGTTTTCTTTCTTTTGTTTTTGTTTATGTTACTTCCACCACGAGCACTAGTCTCATGTGATTATTTCATTATTTTTTGTTTTATTTCTTTTGATGCTTCTCATTTTAATTGTTGCACTCTAATGGATAGTTAATAAACATGTGATTTATTTTATTTATAAAATATTTAATGTACCACTATATACATATTAATAATAATAACAACCAAATAAAACAATATATTAAAATTAAACCAATTTAAAATAAAACAAAATTTAATTTTAAATTAATTTGAATTTAATTTTAATCAAAACTAGTAAACTGAACTACTTTAACTAAATCAATATGCTCAACATGGGCAATTCCAAAAATCATTCTCTTTTCCCTAGTTTTCCAAATGAAGACTAGTTAATTATCTAAATTTGAAAAATTCCTATCATAGAAAATTCATATCATTTTATAGACCTAAAAACTAATTATCATTCCTTAGTTTAGATTTATTTTTATAAAATTAAATTTTCTTTAAAAATCACTTGATAGTATTCTTATTCTATTCAAGATATTTTTTTTCCATCCAAATCATAAGCTCCTCCTTATCTTAAATGATCTCTAGGAGTAGTTGAAATAAAAATATCCACTTTTTATCCAACACAAAGTATTCTCCATTATTTATTTGATCTCCAACAATAGTTGAAGTATAAATAATCATATAATAAAGCACGCATTCAACATTTTTTGTAACTTTTTTTTGCTATGTAATTTTATCAATTAAATAGTATCACAAATACTTGTTGGCGAGAATCTCTTGTCAACAAAGATGTGGAAGTATATGGATCATACAAATAGTAAAGATAAGTTTTGTCTAGATACTGATCACACATGGATTATATTAACAATTCATTCAAATAACAAAAAAGAATACTACTCTAATCAACTAGAGAAATTGAAAATTCGCTAAGTATCTTAGATCATATAATTTTTCCATTTTAATTTGTTTGCTGCATGTTAAAATAGATTAGTTTATGTTGAATTTTGATTCACAATGAATGTTGGATTATTTTGAGAATTCACTTTTACCCTAATGATTAGAAGGTGATTGTCATCATTGACTATTTCTAATGATGGTCTCCTTATAACTATCCCTTCAGTATCTTACCATAAAAATAATAAATCATCTCTATTTGTAGGTCATCCACAAGTCTATGCATTTTATGCAACTCATCAGCTACCCTTGATAGTTGCTTGGTATAAAGATTATTATTCTTTGGCCTTGGGTGACTTAATGATTTTGAATTGATATGCTTTTAAAAGTATTTGTACTTTCTATTTTAATTATTATACTCACATAGTTAACATATGCCTTCACTCAAATCTCATTGATGGGAACCACATTAGTGAAAGCTACTCTAAACAATATTATCACCTCATGAGTCACAACATCTCATATCTGTCTTATGGATTACATATCACTATCCTCCAAAATAATTATATAACTTGTGTACTAAAGGTAAAACTTCAAGGAGAATAATCTATAAAATACATACATTAATTAAAGATCAATTGTGAGGTATTTTTTCTAAGATATGTATAATAAATTGACATGTAAGATAATTATTGATTTTAGTTTCATAATGTCATACTCACAATGATTAACATACATCAATTATGAATTTTGACTTATAAGATTGTCTCACATATTTTGATTGGAAGGATTGTTACTTCTTTTCTAGCATATGCATGAGTGAATGTTATAGTTTATCTATCATCATTTATCATGATAATACAAATAAGCTTACTAATAGTTAAACCCTAATTTTAGTTATTTTTAATCATTAATTCCATTAATAGGCATTCTACAATATAAATCAAACATTACAATTAAATATGAACATATACATACACCATATAAATCAAAATATATAAACCTAGACCTAAATTTAGTCTACTATTGGAAAGAGTATCATATGAGATATAAGACAAGAAATATCATAAATCTTGGGTTCCTAATGATATTCCTTACGAGAAACCTTAAATCTTATGACATTTTCATTGACAATTAAAACTCTACCCTAGAGAGGGGGGTTTGAAATTTACTCACCCCAACTCTAGGGGTTTGAAATTATATTGTGACTTTGGCCTCTGGTCTCTAAAGCTTGAAGCCATGGTGTTAAATAGTGGTCATGGCTTTGAAATGATCCCTAAAATCTATGTACCCCAAAAGTCATTGTCTTAAAAAGTGGCCATGACTTTAAAATGATTCCTAAACTCATTGTACCCCAAAAGTTGCAGCACTTGGAAGTTATTATAGTTTTTTTCCTTTATCTTGTATATCACAAATTTGTATCTTTGAAAAGTTTTCATGGTTTGTTCATCTTGTTTTTGTAACCCTAAGTCATGTTGTTGTATTATGGCCATGATTTGTGCAAATATCTTATTTATCAATGTCATAGTTCTGGAAAATGACCACGACTATGCCTTCTCTTGAAGGTATAAAAGTCATGGTTTTGGAAATGGATTAGGCTCAAGTATTTTCTGCTATAAATCTCTATAGCCAAGAGTGGTGGTGTTGGAAAGTGACCATGACTCTAGTCTTAAGAATGATAAGTTTTGGCAATGATAATGCTATGATGCTAGAAAATGATCATGACTTTAAGCACTAGTTGGGTACTTGGTTACTACAATGTGAAATTAATATTATAACCAATTAAATATTTTAAGATAATTATAGCTACAACTCCAAGATAATATAATAGCTAAAAAGTATGTGTTGTATAATGAAATGATTGTGCTAATAAGGCGGTAGAGCTGTGACATAAAAAGACTATCAAGATAAGTTATGTATAGTTTGGCCAATAATAGATACTAAAATAATTCAATATAACTAACTATCACCATGTCACCAATTATCTCAAAATAAAATAATTTCATTACTAATCATCACAAACTATCAAATCTCCAATTTCATGAAAGTATTCTAATGATTACACATTTTTACAGATACACATCATTAAAAACTATTCAAATACACTGTAATATTTGGTATTTCATAAATCAAAGAAACTCTAAAATTAAAACTATTTTCTATTGATAAGCATTGACTTCATCCTCTATAAAAAAATACATTCCATATCATCACATACAACATATTTTTTTTTATGATTATGTTTGGGTGTAGTAGTATCTAAAGATAATAGAGAAACTTTTCATTGTGGACATATTAAAAGTTGCTACAAGGTTTGAGTTCTATGATTATATGTATGAGTTAGTTATGAGTGTATAATAATATGTGTTTGATACATTGTATCTATCACCTTATACCATGTGAAAAAATCAAATCATTAGGTTGCATCCCAAGCTTCATTATGTTTAACAATCATAACTTGAGCTTGAATAATTTCTCACTTTCATCATTGATATCTTCCATCCATGTTAGCCTTTTAGTATACATAATTTACTTTCTTTCTTCTTGTATCTAATTTTCACATCACACTAATTGAACTTCTTTATTTGGGCCATTCCTTTTTGGATGCCATGGATTTGAGGAATGCTATGGCTTCTTCTTCAATTCTAGCCTAGCTTTTTTTTTCTATAACCCTAAAGGTATAGTACTGAGCCTGGTCATGAAATTGTCATTGAGCTTTTTTAGATGCTTTTCTTTTATAATACCAAACTTGTGGTGCTAGGATCGAGCATGGGTTTTTCATTTCAAATTCCTGACATTATTAAAAATTTACAACTTTATACTTTTCCACCATTTCAACATGGTCTTCCATCTAATCCTTGTTGCAACATTATTACATCACTTAATTTTTTTGGCTAGGCGAGAGTATCTTGTTGTTAAAGATCCACAAGTGTATATGTTATACAAGTAGTAAAAAGGATATTCATCTAGATATTGATCCCACATAGATTGCATTGATAGTTTGGTTATTTAATAATGAGATACTTTAAATCTAGTAAAAAAGATATTTCAAATTGCTGAATCAATTATAGATCCATAAGTTTATTTATTTAATTTATGTGATGTATGTTCAAATTAGTTTGAATTATATTATATTTAAATATAGGATGAAAGTTGAGTTATTCTAATATAATGAATCTTTTCCCTAATGGCATGCAAGGTGATAATCACAATTGAATCAATCCTAATGCTGGTCTTCTCATAGGTATTTCCTTGGTACATTACACCAAGTTAATAATTTATTTCTACTCATGAGTCATTCATAGTCATATATCTTTGTAGTAATTTCATTAATTACCATTGATAATTGATTCATATGTATACTTTTATTCTTCGACCTCATTAAATTAATCATAAATATTGTGAAATAACCATAACAAAACCATAAAGTGGAATAACCCATTCTATAGTCGACAGCAAAAAATCTGAAGCAATCGAAGCAAAAAAAAAAGGAAAAACTCACTTCCAAAATTGTTATCTATGTTTTGGTTCAAAAATGGGGAGAGGAGGAAGAAAGAAGCTCACTCCACAATGATCCCTCATTTGTTTTCTATTTATGCAATTCATAATGTATGCATGTGAGCACTAGTCTTTATTATTTTTGGTTTTCTTTCTATTATTTTTGTTTCTATTACTTCCACCCACGAGCACTAGTCTCAATTGATTTATTCTTTATTTTTTTTTCTTCTAATTCATCTCATTTTAATTGGTGTATTCTACTGAATAGAAAAAAAATTGATTTATTTTATTTCTAAAACCTTTAATGTACCACTATAAATACATCAAAATCATAATAACAACCAAATAAAACAAAATCTTAAAATTAAACCAATTAAAAATAAAACTAAATTTAATTTTAAAATTAATTGAATTTAATTTTAATCTAAACTAGTAGCAAGCTAGTTTCACTAATTAAATATGCCCAACATGAGCATTTCTCTAGTTTTAACATAAACTAATTCTCATGCCTTAGTTATGAAACATTTCTACAAAATTTAATTTTCTTTAAAATTTTCAGATAATATTCGTATTTTATCCAAGATATTTTTTTTCTATCTAAATCATAACTTTTCTCTTATCCTAAATTTTCTTTTGGAGCAGCACAATTAAAAATATGTATTTTTTTTTCTAAATCATAAAATCTTTTCCATAATCTATTTGATCTACAATAGTAGTTGAAGTAGAAATGACTTAATAATAAAGTGCATAACCAATAATTATTGAGATTTTGTTATGCTATCTAATTTTATTGATTAGATAGTATTCCAAAAACTATTAGTAAGAATCTCTCATTAAAAAAGATATGTAAGTAATTTTCATATAAGTTGTATAAATAATAGTTGTCGAGTTATCAATCATATAAGGATTATATTAGAAGTTAAGTTAACCAATAGTGAGATAATACTACATTATTCAAAAAGAAAATTTGAGATTTTAGTAAGATTCTTAGATTTTTTAATTGTTATTTTTAATTCATATGATGCATATTTAAATATATTGGTTTTTGCAAAGTTTGGATATAAAATGGGATGTTGGATTATTATGAGAATTCTTGTATAGTTGAATGGCTTATAAGGTAATTATCATTATTTGAGCCCATCTCAATGATGATCTCCTCATAAAAAATCTTTTAGCACTTTACCATCAAAATAAAAAGTCATCTCTACTTGAGGTTCATTCATAACTCCATACCTTTTAGACAACTCATTAACAACCCTTGATGGTTGCTTAGCATGTAATTTCTTATTTTTTTGTCTCAAGTGTCTTAATGACATTGAATTGACATGTTCTTAAAAGTATTTGTACTTTTTGTTTCAAGTATCATATTCATAAAATTAATATTTGTCTTTCCTTAAATCTGATCAACCATAACCATTCAAGTAAAAGCTACTCAAAGTACTATCGCAAACTTATGAGTCATAACAATTCATGTATTACCTATGAAATACCTATTATCATCATTCACATTAATGATATGACTCACACACTAAAGGTAAAACATTTAGGGGAATATTCTATAAAATACCTATATTAATTGAGGGTCAATTTTTCTAAGATATGTACAATGGATTGAAATGTATAATTGTTTGTGTTTTGTGCTTCATGATTTCCATACTTATAATATTAACATAACTCAATTTTGAATTTTGAAATATAAGTTTATCTTACACATCATGATCATAAGGGCCGTCACTTATTATTATATTTGTGACCGAGCCTCTAAGTTTTTCTATCACTTTTCATCATGACAACATGAACTAACCTGCCAATAGTAAAAGTATAATTTCAATTATTTATAATCACTAATTCCATTAATATCTATTCCATAACTTAAAACAAATATCACAATCAAATATCAACGTATTGACACATGACATAAATCAAATTAAATAAATATTAAATCTTAATTTAGTATGATATTAGAGAGCCATTCATATGAGGTATAAGAGAAAAAATCTCATGAATCTCGGGTTCCCAATGATAGCCCTCAAAAAGATCTATGATTCAAAACCTTAAATTCTATGCCAGTTTCATTGAATTTTTAAACCCCACTCTAGAGAGAGGGGTTTGAATGTCATTCCCATAACTCTAAGGTTTATGCTTTGCCTTATGTCTTTTGCTTACTCATATATCTTTTGAGAAGTACAAAAATTACCTCTAGGATTGTTATTATGCTTAGAGAGAAGGATGATGAAGGATTCCTCTTTTGTTTTTTTCTATTTTTATAATTGGTGAATTCTATGTATTTTCTAGGCATAAAGTTGTGGCTTTGGAATGTTATAGTGACTCTGTCTTTTGGCCTCATCGGCTTGAATCTAAGGTGCTTAAAAGTGATCGTGACATTAGATAGCTTCCAATCCAATCCAAGACTGACATGTCTCTCCTACCCCTCAGAGATTCATCTTGATTTGATTTGGCCTTTTCTTTTCTTCTATTAAACTCTTTCAGCAGGGCATTCTTTTGCATCAATTCCTTGCTTCCCACTTCTCCTCTCTTACGGAACAAATCATCGATTTCAAACTGAACTAGTCGTTTTTTATGTGATGCTTTACCTTGAAAGGAAATAGCTTTTTCTGATCTCTCCTAAGGCTAACGGGTCTTCCTTTCTCTAGAATCCTAGAAATGGGAAGATGCTTAATAAAGCATAGGCTTCCTAAAATCTTTGTATCCCAAAAGTCATGATATTGAGAAGTAGTTACTTTGGAAAGCTCCCTAAACTCTATGTACCCTAAAAGTCATGATATTTGGAAGTGGTTACCACATTTGCCTTTATCTTTTGTATTAGAGAGTCATGACACTAGGAACTGCTCACGTCTTATCCATTTTGGTCTTTAAAACACAAAATCATGGTATTGTGTTATTAATGTGGCTTGTACAATCAGCATATATATCAAAGACATGGTGTTAGGATATGGCTACTACTTTGTCTTTTCTTGAGGGTAAATATTTATGACTCGAGTATTCCCTTTTCTAACTCTCTATAGACAAGAGTTATTTAGGAAATAGTTAGCTTTGGTAAAGATAAATCTATAGTTTTTGGAAATCACTTCAACTTTAACACGAGTGGGATACTTAGTTATTCTGATATGAAATTAATGTCATAGCCATTTAAATATTATGAAATAAGTGTGGCCGCAACTCCAAGATAATCTTGCAGCTAAAAAGAATATGTTACATAGTGAAATAATTATGTTAATGAAATAGTAGTCATGATATATAAAGATTTCCATGACTAATTATATATAGTTTCATACAATAATAAATATCAAAATTACTCAATATAACTACCGATCACCATGTTGTCAATTACCTCCAAAAACATTACTTTTTACATTATTTATCATAATCTATTAAACTATAAGTTGTTAAATTATTCAGATTATCACATATTTTTATACTTACACATTATCAAAAACCATCCAGATATACACTACATTATTCTATATTTTATATATTGAACAAACTCACATGCTAAAACTATTACTTGTCTTAGAGTAATGACTTTCTCCTCAATACAAAAATATATCTCACATAATCACAAATAATATGTTTTTTCTATGACTATGCTTGAGTATCATATAATTTTAAGATAGTGTAGTAACATCTCGTTTTAGACATATTAATATTCATTATGAATTATTTTATTTAATATCCATAGCTAAACGAAGAATAATTTTCCATCTCCTTTAGTAAACTTAACCATCTATTATGAGTTTGTTATGCTACCTAATTTTATCAACTAGGTGATATCTCAAAAGCTCATTAACAAGAATATCTATTTAATAGAGATCAACAAGTACATAGTTCATACAATTAGTAAAATAGACTTTCATCTAGATATCAATCTCATAAGAATTATTTAGGTTATTTGATTTTTCAATAATGAGACAACTCATTTTAAATAAAATGGATATTTTGATTGTAAAATAATCTTAGGTCTATAGGTTTATTCATTTAATCTATGTGATGATGGTCTCTTAATGGCATACAAGATGTTTGTCACCATTGTGCTCATCTAAATTGTGGTTTCCTCGTAGCTATCCTCATGGTATGTCACCACTGAGACAACACTTAATCTATGCTCAAGAATCATTCATGGTGTCTTACCTTTTAGGCAACTTTGTCAATTACCCTTGATAGTTACTTTGAATTCATGCTCTTATTCTACGACCTCAGGTGTCTTAAATACCAAGGATCATCATTATTTATAATCATCTATACTTTTAGCTTCATAAGTATCATACTTGCATATTTAACACATGCTTCCCTCAAGTTTCACTAGTAGAAAATATATAAATAAAAACAAACACAAGGGCTATCACATCTTTGTGAGTCACCACACACTCTAGCATGTCCCCCCAAGGATTTCATATCAATTTCTTTTTTAATGATGATGTGACTCACATACTAAAGGTGAACCCATTGGGATAATGTTCTATATAACATCTATACTAAATAAAAAATAGTTTTTTAAGACATATACAATAGATTGATATGAAAAAGTCTTCTCACAGTAAGCTTTATAAGTTTTATACTCATTATAATTAATATACCAAATTTATAGTTTTAACATATAAGTTTATCTTGCATATCATAGTCGAAATAGCTATCTCATCCTTCTTATCGTATGCATGAGTGAGCCTCATTATTTATATTTAATCATTATCTATCAATATTCATAAAACAAAAAAAAATCAAACATATTTATTCATTAATTAATAACAAAAGTTATATCACATATATTCAAATTATACATATCCTATATAAATGTTGTTTTAGTAAAAATTTCTGAATCTACCCTAGAAATGAGAGGTTTGAGAGTCGTGCCCTAAACTCTAGGAATTTCATTAAGTCTTTCATCATTTGCTTACCCGTAGAACTTGTAGGGAATAAAATTTCACCTATAAGGTTTGGAAGTTACCATGACTTTTTTTGTTGCATCGATGGAGATGAAGAAGAATTGAAAGATATTTTTGAATTTCTCTAACTTTTGCTTTTATACTTAAAAAACTTATATTACTCCATGTAGAAAGTCATGAGATTCAGAAGAAAGTTACCACTTCATCCACTATCGCTTAAACTCGAGGTCATGATTCTAGAAAGTGGTAGTGACTATAGATTACTTCCTAATCTTTTAGTAACAAAAGTCACAATACTGGCAATAACCAAAACTTGGACATAATATCTTTATAACACAAATTTATGATGCAATGTAGTGGTCATTACTTCATGCATTTTTCTTGTTGTCTCTAATAAAGGGGCTACTACTTGGTGAAAAGCTTTTCATACCTATATATGACCACCACATTGTGATAAATCTATGTTGAAGGCATTTGTCATTCTTGATTATTATATGATCACAATGCTATGGTATAACTATAATAGTGAGGTCTTGTATATCCTATGACCATAGCTCTTAGAAATCGGTGTAACATAATATTTTTCCTTCATATGTCTTCAAGTATTTTTGATGCTATGGGTGGCCATGAAAATAGCTTTTTCTTCTCTTATATGTTATGTTTTTATGACACTATAATAATGCCATGACACAAACAATTAGCTCGAATGTAAAAGTTGAAGTTTTACTTTCTTTTGAGATCAAGAGTCATAGTATTGAAAAATGATAATACTCGAGTAATAATATCTATAACTTTTAGTGTCTCAAAAGTCACATCGCTAAATAAATTTTATGGCTTAGGCTTGAGTAGTTTTGCCTATGTAACTTTCTGTAGATCAATAATTATTGCTTTATAAAAATATTGTGGCTTTGACTTTAGACTACCCAACCATATTAAAGATAAAGTTATGGTACTTGGATTTAGCTATGAACTTGAGTACCAGTGAAGTTATTTGTTGCTATGACATAGATTAATAGTACAACTATTTAAATTTTATGAGATAGGCATATTTGTGACTCCATAATAATATAATACCCACTAAGAATATGTCACTCAATGAATTGATTATGCTAACAAGTTGGCAGAGAAATTATGTACAAGGATTGAAATAACTAATTAGATATAGTTTTGGCCAAGAATAGATGTCGAAATCATGCAAGACTCAATGTTATACCTCCTCTAATAAATACTTATAATATGTTGTTTAATCTATAATTTCTTTTATACAATATCATAAAATTTCAAAATAGAAATGAATTTTCAGTAGCGTGAATAATGAACAAACATACTGGGGTGGTTATTCATCCCCAAGCATTAAATTTAACTCCATGACAAAGTCTTCATCATCACTAAAAATTACTATGATTAAGTTTGAGCATCGTATGGTCTAAAAATCAGTGGAGTTACTTCAAGCAAACATGTTGATATTTATGGTAGAGTTAGAGTTCCATGGCTATACTTATTGATCATTGGATATGTATATTTATTTATGTGGTAGATATAAGTGTTTTTTATATCACACATACAAAAAAATAACTTTGGGTTATTCCAAGTAGTGCTATATTTAACATTTATAGCTAGACCATCAAATTTTTTTTCTCCATTAGAGATCTCTTATGTTCATGCTATCTTTTCAATATATTATTTTACCTTCTTATTATTTTAATTTTTTTTTCAATATGGCTTCAAATACACTTGTTTCTAGACTTTTTCATCATTATATGTCATAACTATGGTGAATGTCATGATTAATTCTTCTATTTTGATTTGTCTCATTTCTCTAGGAATCCCCAAAGTACTAGTTCTTAGTGTGGTCATGGTTTTGTTTATACATTTTTTTCTTCCCCTTTTTATCATGTAACTTTAAAGTCATGACATTGAGTGAAGTCACAACCTTGACTTGAAGCATTTTCTTAACCTTTTTTATTCTATAACTCCAAAGTTTTAGTATTTTGCATAACCATGACTTTGTCTTTAAGTTTCTAATGGACTAATTCATTATGTATCTACAATGTCATGGTACTATGCATAATAGTACTTTTGCTTTCATTATTTCTTTGGTCTTTTTTTAACACCAATATTGCTACATTACGAACAACCAAGGATTAGTCTTTAAGATTTCTTTGGTTGGTTTCATTTTGTAATATCAAATTCATGCCACTATGCACAACCATGGCCTCGTCCTTGATTGACTTTTTAATAATTTTTATCTCACTTTTTCTTTCTCCATTTATCTCTCAACTTCCATCGAGTTTTTAACATAAGCTCCAATATAATAGTTACTCTTCATAATTTTCATCTTCATCACTATTACAAATCTAAAGTTATTCTCATGCTTCATATCTTTGATCTTTATCTGACCAATAGTCTTCTACAAAATCCTTCCACTAGAAATCCACTTTTTTATTGTTTTCTAGTATTGAAAAGATTATTGATTCTATAATATCTCATTTCATAATTGTTTAGAACCCTTAAGGTATTATAAAGATTAAATTTACTTATTTCTCACCAACATGAAGAGTGAACTCTACTATCTTGATATCAGCAAGGGCAAAAAGGCTAACCCAATATTAATGATGGATAATTATCCTCTTTCATATTTAATATTATAAAATTAGCTTGAAAAATAAATATGCTTCCATTGACCAATATGTCTTTAATGAATCCATTTGGGAGCTTGATAGTATAATTTTCTATTTTGAATGAGAGAAAGGTTGGTGTAATTTTACTTAGATTCAATCTTCATGAAATTTTTAGGGATATTAAGTTGATACTTCATACAAAGTCACATTCCAAAATATGTGATCTCCAATAATACAAGGTATAATAAAACTTATGGTGTCCTTCAACTTCTTTGAAAGACTTCTTTGAATTATTGCATTATATTTTTTAGTCTTATTCATAGTCTCATACATCTCTAACTTTTTTTACTACTTACTATATCTTTCATAAAATTCATGTAGTTCGGCAATTGGGATAGAGCTTTGAAAAATGATATGTTCACTTCTAACTTCTAAAATATATTAAGAAATTTCTCAATATATTCATCCAATTTATCTTTTCTAAATCATTTAAGAAATGAAAGATTCATTAGAAATTTATCCTTATCTTTATTTTGTTTTATTTCTTTTCCTCAGTTGTTCTAGGTAACCTTTAATCGCTCAACTATTGCATAGTTTCGCTTTTTCTCATCGTCAAGTGGATCTTGGGCTTGTAATTCTATTGGAGTAATAGCCTTATTAGGTGCAATGACACCATATGTTTCAAATGTTTTGTTCTCTTCATTTGGGATAGTAATTTCTTCAAAAATTTCTAGTGGAGCCGTGACTTTTGAATAGATCACGACATTATCACCCCCTAATTTCTAGAATAATCTTGTTCAAAATACATTAGTAACTATTTTTTGCATTTATGTAATATCGAGAAGCAATTCTTCGAATTTGCTTCATATCACTTGAGAGTTGGCTTACTCCTACACCCTTCATTTTAATGCCATTTGTTAGAAATGATACTCAATATTTTAAATTACTGAATTCATTTGATTCATACTTGCTTCAAGCACCCTTATTAGATTGTCTTGGTCATCATTCTTTTTTTCAACTTTGCTAAGATAACTTATATCCCCCCATCTAAATATGACTTCATTTCTCTTTGTGATAGCTGATAATTAAAATATAAGCCTCCTTTATTAGTATAACTCACAATATTATTCCTAATATTTCTAGAAGATTCCCCAATATTATGCAGCTCACTCCCAAACCCTACATATGAAAAATTCTCATAATTTCCTTTGTTTTTTTGTTTTTTTTATTTATATATATATTTTTTTATTTTTTTATTTTTTTATTTTTTTATTTTTTATTTTTTTATTTTTTATTTTTTTATTTTTTTATTTTTTTATTTTTTTATTTTTTTATTTTTTTTTATTTTTTTTATTTTTTTATTTTTTTATTTTTTTATTTTTTTATTTTTTTATTTTTTTATTTTTTATTTTTTATTTTTTTATTTTTTTATTTTTTTATTTTTTTATTTTTTTATTTTTTTATTTTTTTATTTTTTTTATTTTTTGTATTTTTTGTATTTTTTGTATTTTTTGTATTTTTTGTATTTTTTGTATTTTTTGTATTTTTTTGTATTTTTTGTATTTTTTATTTTTTTAAAATTTTTTAATTTTGTTAAATTTTTTGAATTTTTTAAATTTTTAAAATTTTTAAATTTTATAAATTTTTTAAATTTTTTAAATTTTTTAAATTTTTTTAAATTTTTTTAATTTTTTTATTTTGTTTAGTTTTATTTTGTTTTGTTTTATTTTGTTTTATTTTTTTAATTTGTTTAATTTTTTTAATTTTTTTAATTTTTTTAATTTTTTTAATTTTTTTAATTTTTTGATTTTTTTGATTTTTTTGATTTTTTTGATTTTTTTTGATTTTTTTGATTTTTTTGATTTTTTTGATTTTTTTGATTTTTTATTTTGATTTTTTTGATTTTTTTAAATTTTTTGTTTTTTTTTGATTTTTTTGATTTTTTTTAAATAGTTTCAAATGTTTAGATGGTAATGCATTATGATATTATAATTGGCCCAAAATGCGTATCATTTGCGTTTTATTTGATTTGTTCTTTCTATTAGATAAATAAGGTTAGAGTCCATTGATTCATATGGATGTAAAATGATAACCTCCCCCATTATTTTTCTCTTTCTTCTTGAGTGTGAAGTTTCCTTAAAAAAGAGCTTTCATCTTCACTCCAATGGTGATGAACTAATCCAACTTAAATTTTTTAGTTTATCTTATCTCAAATAAGTAATCCATTGGAGTTTGATAGTTATTTTTCGCTAACTCATCAAACAAATGATGTCTTATCAGATTATTTATTCATAATTAATCTTCTAGTGGCCACATCAACCAACCACATTGTTATGTATTTAATCTTATTGTAGAGGGTTTTCACATAGAACCACAACATAAATTCATGTTGAGGATATCTTCTCAACAGCTTCTTAAAATGGTTCCAAGCATCATATAGATTCTCATGTATATCTTGCAAAAATTAGCTTATCTTACTTCATAATTATGATAGAATTTGAGGTGGGACAAAATTAGTGAGAAAGATCCTCTCTAATTCATCCCAACTCTCAATGGAGTCAAGTAGTAAACCTTGGAACCAACTCCATGCCTTATTAATTAATGAAAATTGAAATAGGCTTAACCTTATTGTGTCATGGTTAAATTCATTCAATTTATGGTATCACATAGATCCAAAAATATTATGATATGCCCATTATGGTCCTATGATGTTTTTCTACTATACTAGTGATGATGAACCATTTCTATATGACTCGGCTTCAACTTAAAGTAGTTGGCTTTCATTAGCTACAATCGAATATTCATATAACTATTGATGATTATAGGCCTCCAATAATCCTCTATGGTAATACAATGGATAAGCTATTGGACAACTTGCCCATTTCCATTATGGGACTCTATGTTACTACTAGTTCCCTCCATGAACTCTTTATTAGCTCTTTTCTTGCAATAATTTTTCTAGTTATTTTAATTTTTAGGTCCATAGAAATTAGCTTAGTCCTATAGTTTTGTTTCATATAAAGGTATAAAAAGGGAATGGAAAAAGTTAAAAGAATACAAACAAAACCAAATCATAATGATCCACTTTCAAATAAGTTAAAAGGGCTTAGCAATTAGTTTTGGGAAGACTTATCAAACTCAAAGCTATCTATACTACTAAAAATGAATTATTCTTTTACAAGAATAATTAGGCCAACTCATGTTGACAAGCCAAATTAAATACTTTCTAGTAATGATACTAAAAATTTATTATATCTTTATTATGTTGCCTAATTTTATTAGTTAGGTAATATCCTAAAAGCTCATTAATAAAAAATATCAACATAGATCAACAAGAGCATGTGTCATACAACAAGTAATATGTAATTTTGTATGGATATTGATCTCATAGTGATTATATGAGTAGTTTAGTTATTTAATAGTGAGACAACTCATTTTTTGAAAAATGGATATTCAAATTATAAACTAATCGGAGGTCCATGTATTTCTTTATTAAATCTATGAGATGATGTTTAAATTGATTGACTTATATTATATTGGAAATAGAATGAAGGTTGGGGTATTGTATAATGATTTCTTATCATAACTGCATATAAGATGGTTATCACTATTGATCCCATCTAAATGGTAGTTTTCTCATAGGTATCTAATTGGTACGTTACTGATGTAAATTTCAAACTAAGGTGAATCTCTTAGAAGACCATTTTATATAACAACCATCTAAATTGAGAATTAGTTTTTTAAGATGTATATAATTGATTATTGTGTAAAAACATAGGTACTTTTGATTTTGTAAGCACTATACTCATGATGATTAATATACCTCAATTCCTAATTTCAACATATAGGTTTATCTTGCTTATCATAATTGGAATGATTATCACTTTTTTCCTAGCATATGAGTGATTGATCCTCATAGATTACTTATCACTATCCATCATGATAATTTTACACAAATCTACAAATAGTCAAAACTCTAGTTCAAGTTTTTTTTTATCATGGTCCATCAATATACTCAACACAAAATAAATTAAACACATTCATTAATAAATAAAAACCAATGTCACATCATATATATTCAAAATATATAAATCTTTGACCCATGCTATTTAAAAAAAATTCAAATCTAACCTAAAGATGAGGAGTTTTAGAGCTACGTCGCCAACTCTAGGGTTTGCATTAAGTGCTATGTCTCTTCCTTGCTTGTGGAACTCCTAGGAAGAGTGAAAATTTTTCTAAGGTTTGGTAGTTGCTTTGACTTTGAATTTTGTGCTGAGTGGGAGAACGAATGAGAGAAAATTTTGAATATTTTTATCTTATGATTTCCTATTCAACTAATTTTATATTATTCTAAACAAGAAGTCATACTTTAGAAGAAAGTCATTACTTTACCATTCGACTCTTAAGTTTGAGGTTGTGATTCTAGATAGTGATCTTGAATCTAGACTACATCCTGATCTTTTTATAATAAAAAATTATAGTGCTAGCAATAACCATGACTTCGGTCTAATATTTTTGTAATACAAAGTAGCATTGCTATGAAGTAGTCATGACTTTGTGTGTTTATCTTATTGCCTTCAATAAAAGAACACAACACTAGAAAATGACATTAATGTGTTGATGAGCTTCTCATAATGATATATGGCCTCAGTGCAATGATAAAGTCACAACATTGGCATTAGTCCTTATTGATTATTAAATAGCCATGACTCTATGATATATATGCGATACTAAGGTCTTGTGTATTCTATGGTTGTGATGCTGTGAAATCATGATGACACAAAATTTACTCTTCATATCTCTTCAAGTATCCATGGCACGGTGGGTGACCACAACATTGACATTGTCTTTTCACATATATCATCTTGCTATGGCACTAAGAATGTAATGACATCAATAATTAGCTCGAGCATAAAAGTTGTAAATTTTGCATTATTTGATGATAAGAGTCACAATCTTAAGAAATGGTAATACTCGAGTAATATCATCCAGAAATGGTCTTGATTGGCTCTTTAACTTTCTATAACTTAAAAGCCATATCTTAATAAAAAGTATGTGATCTAATTTGATACTACAGAGTCATTTTAAATATAAAGTCATGTTGCTTTGATTTTGATTATGACCTTGAGAACTAGTGTGGTACTTAGTTGGTGCAACATAGAATTAATATTGCAACCATTTAAATTTTATGAGATAGGTATAATTTCTACTTCATGATAATATCATAATAAGTAACAAATGTGTCACACAATGAATGAATTTTACTAACAAGTTAGTAGGATCATGACATACAAGGATTACCATGATACATTAGCTAGAATTTCAGCTTAAAATGTATGTTAAAACTATATAACACTCATTATTCTACCCCCTATACTAAACACATCAAAAAAAAATTTTGATTTCATAACTATTAATCAAAACTTTCAAAAGTTCTAAAGTCATGAAATTAATCTATAATTTGCCCCATTCTATACCTACACAATTTTATAATGCACCAAAATACCTATGACTACTTGGTAATTTGAATATTAAACAAGCTCTCTTACTAAAATAATTAATCATCCCTAAACAATAACATTTCCATCCATAACAAAGTCTCCACCATCTCTAAAAATTACTTTGACTAGTTTTGAATATCATAGTGTCTAAAAATTAATAAAGCAACTTCAAGTGGATTTGTTGATAGTCATGATGAGGTTTGAGTTTAATGTCTATACCTGTGGGTTATTGACTGCATATATTTATTTAAGTTGTAGATATACGTGTTAATTACATTACACATGCAAACAATTTATTTAGTTGCCTCCTTTGCAGTGCTACATTTTAATTTTATAACTAGACCATCAAAATCTTTTTTTCTTTATTAGAGATCTTTGATGTCCATGATATTTTTTTAGTATATTGTTTTACTTCTTCTTATTTGTTTCTTCATTCAATCTAGTTTCTTCTTTCAGTCTGTCTTCATCTATATAGAGGTAGACCCATGACCCATTAAAAAGATGTGACTAGGCCCATGACCCTAGAGCCGACCATAGCCAATCCAGCATCACCAAGTTAGTGGACCTTGCCATCGGGCCATGTATGTTGGTTGTTCCTAGCCCAACTTGGCACAAGCTATGCCATAGGTTGGCATGATCTAAGATCATACATAGTTCTAGACCATTCTGTGCCAAGTCAGGCATGACTGAACTATGCCATGTCGTGGGCCATGCTAGGGCTACCTAGCCTAGTTGACACCTCTACATCTATACTTTTTTCTTAGATTTTTTTTATCATTGCATGTCATGAATTTAGTTATTGTTATGGATTTAGTTAATATCATGACTCCTATGCTGATTCATCCATTTTCTTCATGAATCCCCAAAGTTAGTGTAGAGCATGACTATAGTTTTTTCATATAAACTTTATTTTTTTCTTTTCATTATGTAACTCCAAAGTGCAGTACTAAGTAAAGCTATGAATTTTTCTTGAAGCTTTTTCATATAAGCTTTATTTTCCTTTTTTTCATATAATTAAGTTCTATTCCCTCATCAATGCAATTAGTTTATACAGTTCATTCTATATTTATTTTCTTCATAGTCTTGACATTATAAAAAATCTTGGCTTTTCAAATTTCACATGCACACAACACATATAAATTAATAATGATAGATATTTTTAGTATTTTGATCATTAGTTTACTTTAATTCTTATTTTCTCAACACTCACAATTCATCACACAAGTAATAAAAAAAAAATCTTGGGTTTCTTAATAAATAATACTATATTTTATATCCATAGCTAGACCTTCAAAACTATTTTATCCTTTAGAAATCTCTATTGTCCATCTGATATTTTTAGTATGGTGTTTTACTTCTTTCTTCCTTGTATTTTTGGTATCAGTCATGAATGATAGAAGAATGATTGTCTTTATTCTCTCTTCCATGTAATTAGTTTTGTACATTTCTATCTATATTTATTTTCTTTATAGTCTTGACATTATAAAATATCTTGGCTTTTCCAATTTCACATGTACACAATACATCAATTTGCTTTAATTCAATCACCAAAGCTTTATAATTCAGCTTAGTTTCTATCTCTTGAATAGTTAAGGACGTATCTTTGAGTTACTCATCAAGATTTTCTACCATAATTCTTTTATGCTAGTAATAGAGATTATCTCATTTATTTCATCTTTTTCTTGAATTGTTGAGGTTATGTCTTCAATTTCATCATCAAAAGTTTCAATCATAATCATTTCTACCTTAGTTATAGAGATTTCTAATGGAGAACTATCTTCATAGTTCAACTAATTTATGACTTATTTTTTTTTCTCTCAATTGTCTCATTCTTTCTACTTCAAGAGTATTGACCCATCTCTAGTCTATCAACAATTGATCAAGTTAAGTTACATAATAAGATAATGAAAATGGTTGAGATCCATATATGGTATCTTTTCATGGTTTTTATATCTCTAATTTCCACAAGTCTCTTACTGATAATAATAGGGTTGATTATAGTTTTCATAAGGTTCAAATTAGAAGTCACTCCTAAAATACTTCATTATCCTTTTATAGCCATTTAAAATAATTGCTACAAAGTCTTGGAAAGATTGACTAGACACTCTAATTTTATCTATGGGTGGATGGAGAGAAAGAAAAGAAGAAGAAAAAAAAATATCAATAAATTCAAAAGACAACTATCCACATTCTATCAAGTTAACAAGATTTAGCTTTTAGCTCTAGAAATATTTATTAAACTTGATACTATTTAAACTACTAAAAAAATTATCCTTTTATAAGAATAATTATATCAACTCATATTGAAGAACCAAATTAAATAATTTCTAGTAATTGTGCAAGAAAAATTTTGTGAATTTTTTAATATATCTAATTTTATTAGTTAGGTAATATTCCAAAAGCTCTTAATAAGAGTGTCTTATTAACTGAGATCATCTAGTACATTAATTATACAAGTAATATAATGGACTTCTATCTTGATATTAATCACACATAGAATATATAGGTAGATCAATTATTTAATAATGAGATAACTTACTTTTAATAAAATGGATACTCAAATTAATAGATAATATTAGGTTCATGGTTTATTAAATTATTCTATATGATAGCATTAGATCATTCGACATATATTATGTTGGACACAGATCAACGATTGAGGTGTTCTACAATATCTCTTTTCCCTAAAGCTATAAAAGGTAGTTATTACCATTGACCCATTCTCAATGGTGGTACACTTATAGGTGTCCCCTTAATATATCACTACTGAATCAACAATTCATCTATGCATAAAATTCATTCATAATCCTATATCTTTTAAGCAATTTTTTACATTGTGATAAAGACCAATAATTAATATGTTTTGTAAGTATTTGTGTTTTTTAGCTTCGTAAGAATCATAATCATACAATTAATTTATATTTCCCTCAAGTTTCACTAGAATAAACCATATAAGTAAAAGTCGCTTACATGTGCTATCACTATCTTGTGAGTCACATGATACTCATACATGTCTTAAGGACTGCCTATCACCATCATTTTTAGGTGATAATACAATTATTATACTAAATGTTAACCCATTGGGAAAGTGATTTATATAATATTCATCTCAATCATAAATTAGTTCCTTTAAGATATGTATAATGGATTAATGTGCACAAGCATAATAATTAGAAGGGCTATCATTTCCATTCTATCATATGCATGAGTAAGTCTTATGAATTACTTGTCTTTGTCCACTACGACAATCTCACACAAACCTACTAATTGTTAAAATCCTAATTTAAGTTATATTTAATCACCATCCATCTACACACACACACACACACACACAATATAAATAAAATTATTCATTCATTCATAAATAAACTAATTATATCATATAATGTAAATTACAAAAACCTTGACATGTGCTAATTTCGTACATATTTTTGAATCTATCTCTATAGGATATGGTTTTGAGAGTTATGTCCCTAAACTATAGGGATTAGTATAAATTGTATATCCTTTCCTTTCTTGTGGAATCCTTAGAAAGTACAAAATTTATTTTTAGGGTCAGTAGTTATCATTAGAGGTGTCAAACGGGCCGGGCCGGCCCATCCCGGCCCGGCCCTTTTTTTAGAGCGCAATCGTGCTTCCGTGTCGGGCCGGGCACTACATGGTACGGGAACCGTGCCGTGGCGTGCCGTGCCGAACCTGAGAGGCAGAAAAATTTTTTTTTTTTAATATATATTTAAAATTTTAGATATTGTAATTGTATAGTATTAAATATTTATATTTTTAAAAATGTTAAAATTAAAAATTAATTAAAAAAACAAAGTTTAAATTTTTTTTAATATCAAAATCAAATTAGTTTAAATTTTATTATAATTATTAATTATATATTAAAGTTATTAATTTTTTAAAAAAATTTAAATCATAAAAAAAATAAATCAATACATTATGTTAGTAAAAATAAAAAATAAAAAAAACATAAAGAATACAAATGAAAAATTACCAATCATCCATTTGAAACCGAAGATCCGAACAAAACAAATATCAGTTTCAACACTACGTACAAACAAAGCGTACAATCAATAAAAAAAACATCGAAAACAAAAAATAGTAGATCATCATCAATCATCAATCGGCATATCATGAGAATCATCAGTCGCAACATCAAGATCAGTATCATATGAATTATCATCATCGGCAATCAACTCCTCCGCCATCGTAGTGGATGTGGATGCGACTGCAGTGCCTGTCCCAGTCCCAGCTCCAGCACGATCATGGATGATAAATCTCGATTCCTCCCAATTCTTCACACAAGCCAAGGCCTCAACCATATCTGGACGTAATCTCGATCTCCTATCCGAAATCACGTTCAATGCAACAGAAAAAGCAGACTCCGATGCTACGCTCGACACCAGAGGAGTCAGTAGATCCCATGTCATCCTAGATAGCACGGGAAAGGTGGACTCATATGATTTCCACCACTATAATAAATCAAGATTCTTAGTATCAGAATGTGATAGGATTTAGTAGTAATCGGTATCTAAGTACCGAGACAGCTCGCTCCTATGTGATGGTCCACCCCTACATTTCCCCCTCACTAGCTGAATGGAAAAATAGTCATCTCCGAATAAGGTATCAATGTCCGTAATCACAGTCTCACTATTACCACCACCATACCTAGTATCATAGTATGTGAACAGGTTAGTCAACTTCTCGTGAATGAACCCTTTAGGTGGCTCTTCCAAGTTCATGCACGAGAAATGAAAGTCAGGGTGTTTTCTACCCCTTCCACCTTAACCCTAGGGTCCATGCATGCAGCAAGGCAATAAAGAGATGGAACGGTGGACCAGTACTTCAAGTACTTGGTCTCCATCTTTGCAACCTTATGGCTAAGCGTTGGGTCAGCTTGATACTTCCTAAACATGCTACTAATGTTACATATGCAACGGAGTGCAATGCAAGTAGTGGGTGTATAAACCGACGAACACATGTTCTTCGTGTCATAAAATATCTTCAGGAATTTCATAAATGAAATTTCTGAAGCCTAGTCAGCGTCATCAATAATAAGTTCGTCACTCTTACTATTGACGTAATTGGATATCACGTGTTGTATCCAACACATGATTCTAACATTAGGTACGTGTAATTTCAACGATGTCTCACATCCGATTGGAATTTCTTCTTCTTAAGATTCGCAGACAAACAGAGACTACCAAACTCTTGTTGTCTGTGAGGAGTGCGAATATATTTTAGTGCATTGCGTATATTATCCAACGTGAGGGAACACACCTTCATACCCGCTTGAATAATCAGGTTAATCACGTGACACATGCATCTGACATGAAAGATCTCTCCTAATCGTGCGTCTCTAATATTCCTAACAAACATATTGATCGTTACTCCATTATTAGAAGCGTTATCGAATGTGATACTAAAAATTTTATTTTGAATTTTATATTCCCAAAAGATTTTCATCATACACTCAAAAATGGTCGGGCCGTCATGAGGATGAAGAATCTCAGAGAATCTTAAAATTTTTTTATTGATTGTCCAGTTAGAATCAACATAGTGGCTCGTGAGACATGCATAAGAAGAATAATAGTGACTTGTCCATATATCTGACATCACGGACACCACTCCACTATATTCCATAAATTCCTTAATTATTTTTTGTTTTTCAAACTTATGTATCTTTAGTATTTTATTCCTAGATGTGGACCACGGAATCCTACGATAGGAAGGCTGAAAATATGTCTGCATGATACGCACTACCCTTGGATCATCTGAAAATCTGATCGGAAGACCCATCAATGTGATAAGCCTGGCCATGCCGTCCCTAACCAACTCACTGGAGTATATGAAGGGAGTAAACTTTGAGACTGAACTCGATCCAGTCTCAAAAAATGCAGTGTCAAGTTGGGTTTGCCTAGGATCTAATGGTCTATGTTTTTTTGTGCATAATTTGGCATGCCTTTTTAGGTGCCCAGTCCCAAATGAACTCTTACATATTAAAAGTCACAAATAATATTTGCACTGTGCCATTTCTTGTTCCTCACCCCTAACATTTTTTTGGGTTATGATTTTAAAATGAGTCCAAACTACAGAAGTCCTCCTAGTTTTTTTGTTTTTTAGAACTTTGGGTTGAGACGACTGGATAAACCAAAGTTTCAGTAGCCTCAGACCTCTGTGTAATATTTTCATTTTCTAAATTTAAATATGTGTTAGGTATATTTGTCATTTTTTATGATTTTTATTTTTCCTAATTTTGGTATAGAGAGAGAAACTATAGAGAGAGTAAAAAAACCGTAAAAAAAATTACCCGGTAAAAGTAGTGAGGTCGGTCACGTGCACGGTTCGCCGCAGTCAAGCTCTAATGTTTAAAACTCAAGTTGAGTTTCACAAAAATCCAAGCCGAAAGCAAAATCCCGAGGCCCGAGAGAGAGAAGCAAGGTTTTTGTGAGAGAAAAAGAAAGATTTGAGAGAATTTTTGTTTTTGAAAAACATAAATGTTAAAGGGAGGGAGGTAGAATTTATAGATTAAAGATATTAATTTTTTATAAAAAAAAGATATTTTTTTTATATTTTGTTTGAACTTTTATTAATTATTTAGGGGGCAGAATCATGAGGACCGTTAGATTCTGCCCCCTAGCCATTGGAGGCGAATCCAACGGCTGAAAATAAATATTATTAGTATTTTTTAATTTTTTTCCCGTTGGGGACTTGGGTCGGTTTGGGGCAAAGGGCCTCGTGGAAGGAGGTGGGTTGGGACCGAGGGTCGGGTCCAATCAGACCCGACCCGCGGTCTTTTTTTCGGGAGGGGTTGGGTGCCCCGTGGCCTCGTGGGTCTTTGGCGGGGCATCCTGTGCCTTATAGGTAGCAGGCTAGCTCTACCCCGCGAGTGAAACTGGCACGAAAAGAACCCGTGCCGGTGTGTCGTGCCACAGGCTGAACCATGCCGGGTCAAGCACGGCACGCCACGGCCCGTGCCTAACCCGGGCACGACACGGGCCCTAGCATGGTTTTTTAACGTGCCAGGCCGGCCCAGGCACGGCAGAACCATGCCGTGCCTCGTGCCGGCCCGGCCCGATTGACACCTCTAGTTATCATGGCATTCCTTGTTGTGCGAGGAAGAAAGGGAAGAAATGAGAGATCTTCTAAAAATTTTTTATATTCCACTTTATACCCAGGATGCCTTACATTACTTTAAGCATGAAATAATGGCTTTCCAAAAAAATTAGAAACTTGAGCTTTCATTTCTTCAGCTTAAGGTTGTGACTCTAGAAAATAGTTATGATCCACAAACATGACTCTATTATACATCTTGGTCTATATATAACACAAATTATAGCATTAGTAATGACCATGAATTGGGCTTAATCTCTTGGTAACACAAATTTGTGGCAATGAGAAATTACTATGGCTTTATACCTTAATCAATTGTTAGCCCATAAAGGTACATGACACTAATAAGTAGCAGAGGAGCTTAGATGACTTCACATATTATTATATATTCATAGAGCTATGTGGGTGTTGTGATGTTGGGAAATGGTCTTTCGTGACATTTGTATGGCTATGACATCGAGAAATATCCTTGTTGCTAAAAAGGTTTTCCATTTATTGATAGTGGTCATGGTGCTGAGAGTTGGTCATGGTGCAAAGGTAATCCTTCATTTTTCTTAAATGTCCATGGCACTATGAGTGGCCATAACACTAACCATTTCTTTTCTTGTATAACATATTTTTTCAGGACTTCTAGCATCCCATAGCTCTACGAGTGGCCATAACTATACTTAGGCTGATACTTTGCTTGCCAATACAAGTCACACCTATGCCTTCCTTTGAGGACAAGAGTTGTAGCCTTGGAAATAGTTATACTCGAGTAATATCCTTTGTAATTTTATGCATCTCAAAAGTCATGGTATTTTTAAATAGGTTATGGCTTTGACTTGAAACTATTAAGCCATATAAAATAAAAGTTATAGTGTTGTGAAATTGGCCATGACCATGAGCACCAGTGGAGTATTTGGTTACTATGATAGAATTAATATCATAGCCATTTAGATTTTCCAACTTAAATATAGTTATGACTCCATAATAAGATTATAGATCATAGCCATTGAGAATGTATAACATAGTTGAAAGATTATACTAATGAGTTGGCAATATCGTGACATATAAGAATTACCCATACCAATTAGGTAGAGTTTTAACTAAGAATGAATATCAAAACTATGTGAGACTCATTGATCCATCCCTCTCTAATAAACACCTTCAAAAACTCATTGATTTTATAGCTAATCATCAAAACTCTTATAAATACCAAAAATCATGAAATCATTACATACTAATCCATTTAAATTTTCTCAATTTATTAATTGTTGTCAATCCAAAGTCCATGCTTTGTTGAAAGTCATGACCCTATCTTTCAAATGGTCTATATTGTGTGCCATGGCTTTTAGATTTATTATGAATTTCATTTCTACATCCATAGTTTTATTCTATAATTTATCTAAATTATTCCTTTTGGATCTTTACATTTCTACCTTTGCTACCTTCAAGATCTCCCTTGGTGATTCTTCTTGAGCCTTCCTCTTTATTTTCTTTAGATTGTCTTCATTTGTATCATTCTTTTGGTTGATTTTTATTTTGAGTCTTGATTTATCAACTTAGAAAAGAGTACTACAAAAGATAAAGAAAAATAATTTGTAAGAAAACAAACAAAACCAATACAACCATCCATGTTCAAACAAGTTAACAAGATTTAGTTTTTAGACATAGGAATACTTATCAAACTTAACATTATCTAAACTACTAAAAAAAATTTTGTTTTTACAAGAATAATTATATTATCTCACATTGACTAATCAAACTAAATAATCATTATCAATGACATCATAAACTTTTTACAACTTTATTAAGCTTCCTAACTTTAATATTTAGGTGTTGTCCCAAATGCTATTTAAGGAGAGTGTCTCATTAAATAATTTCAATAAATATATGAGTCATACAAGTAGTATGTTGGCTTTCATCTAAATGTCAATCTCACATGGATTCTAATGATAATCTAGTTTTTCTATAATGAGACAACCTATTTTTAATAAAATAGATACTCAAGTTGTTAGATATTCTTTGTCCATAGTTTATTTATATAATATATATATATATTTATTTAAGTTGCTCAACATATATTATATTGGACATATAATGAAGGCCATAGTGTCATATAATGACTCCTTGCCCTAATGGCAAGTAAGGTGGTTGTCACTATTAAGCACATCCTAATGATAGTGTACTCATAATTATCCTCTTAGTATATCACCACTAAGACAATAATTCATCTCTACTCGAGAATCATTCATAATCTTATATTTTTTAGGCAACTTTGTCAACTGCATTTAATGGTCACTTCTTATGTACACTCTTATTAATTTGACCACATTTTTATAAAGACCAATAATTGACCTAGTTTATAATCATTTCAAATTTATGCTTCATAAAGATCATACTCACTAAATACTTCCCTCAACTTTTATTAGTGAGAACTATACATGTAAAAGTACCTCACAAATACTATCACCAACTTACAAGTTATAACATACTTATGTATTTCCTAAGAATTTTCTATCATTATCCTCCTTAGTAATGATGCGACTCACATACAAAAGGTAAACCCCATTGGAAAATATTTTATATAATATCCATCCTAATCGTGAATTAGCTCCTCTATGATTTATACAATAGATTAACATATAAAAGTAATCACACTTTCAAATTCATAAGTATCATACTCATTATGATTAACATGCCT
The DNA here is from genome assembly GCA_029783825.1 of Sapria himalayana. Lineage (NCBI taxonomy): Eukaryota > Viridiplantae > Streptophyta > Magnoliopsida > Malpighiales > Rafflesiaceae > Sapria > Sapria himalayana. The sequence goes on along the minus strand of JAREIK010002178.1, from coordinate 503,918 downwards.
AAATTTTGGATTTTGACATATAGGTTTATGTCATGTATCACTATTAGGACTATCACTTGATTCCTAGCATATTCATAAGTGAGATTCATTATTTAGCTATAATTTTCCATCATGACAATCTTGCGCAAACCTACCAATGGTTGAAACTTTAATTTAAGTTCTATTTAATCATCATTCATCAATATACATATATATAATATATCAAACCATTCATTCATAAATAAAACTATTTCACATCACAAATTCTAGACCCATGCTTGTTTGGAACACCTTTCTAAATCTCTGCCCAGAAGAGAGGGGTTTGAGAGCCACTCTTCCCAACTCTAGAGATTATCCTAAATCATGTGTATTTTGCTTGCTTATGAAATTCTTAGAAAGTGTAAAATTCTATCTTAGGGTTTGGTAGTTTTTATGGTTTTACTTTTTGTGTGAGGTAAAAGGAGACGAAATGAAAAAATTTTCAAAAATTATCTTTCTTCCTCTTGTATATTCGGGCGACTTTACACTACTCTAAATAGTAAGTCATGAAATTTAGAAGAAAATCACCATTTTGGTCTTCACCTTTTACATTATATTTTGAATTTTTATTTTTTTTAATGCAAAGTCATGGTAGTAGCGACGATCACAACTTCGGCCTAGTCCCTTTGTAACACAAGGTTATGGCATTATGAAATGACAATGTCTTGATGTCTTTATGTCTTTTTCTATTTGTAGTCTATAAAGGGTTGTGGTGCTTGGAAATGCTTATATAGTAGAGATGACATTTTATATTATTATATAACTATAGTGCTATGTAGAGGCCATGACATTGGTAGATGATCTTTCTTAAGATTTATATGACCATACTGCTAAAACCATGACATTGGTAATGGTCTTACTTAAGATTTATATGGTCATACTGATAAAACCACAACATTGAGAAGGTCTTTTGGTACTGGTTGTGGCTATGGCAATGAGAAATGGCATTTGTGAAGAAGTTCCATTCATATATCTCAAGTGTCTATGACTTTGTGGATGGCTATGGTGCTAGCATTTTCTCCTTCATATATCATGTTTCCATGACATTGATAGGATTCCATGAAATTATCACTTAGCTTGAGCATAGAAGTCACTACTAAGCTTTCATTTGAGGATAAGAATCATGGATTTGAAAATGACTATCCTTGAGTAATATCAACTATAATATTTAGATACCCAAAAATTATGGCTTTAAATTACTATCATGACTTTGGCTATTTTAGTTGTGGCCTAGTAATTTTTTATTGCTCAAAAAATATGGCTTTATTAATAAAGTTGTAGCTTTGACTTGAGACAAAGTTGCTACATTATTAACTTGGCCATGACATTATGTACTAGTGGGATACTTGGTTGCTCTTTTGGTAAATTAATTTCATTGTCATTTAAATTTTTTGAGCTAAGTATAATTATGATTTCATTAAAATATTGTAGCTATTGATAATGTGTTGCATAACTAAAAAATTGTGTTAACAAGTTGGTAAGATCATAATAGATAAGAATTTCCCGTCAATTAGGTAGAGTTTCAGCCAAGAATTGATGCTGAAACTATATGAAACTCACCTCTCTTCCCCCTCAGCTAAATACCTTAAAAAATTCATTGATTTTATAACTATTAATCAAAGCTCCACAAAATATTAAAATCATAAAATCAACACATATCAGCATCATTTACATGTCTATATATCATTATAAACTACTAAAATACACAAAAATATTCATTAAGTTAAATCCAAAAGACTATACTTGAGTGATGTTCTTTGTAATATTTATTATCCCAAAAGCAACAACTTAGAATAATTATAGTTGTTTTGGTATAAGTAGTTATAACTCTGCAATTCTTTATCGCTCAAAAGTTATGGATTAGTAAAAAGATTACAACAATAACTTAAGACTATAGAGTCATATTAAAGATAAAGTCATGGTGTTTGGACTTGATCATGACCTTGACCACTAGTGGATATTAGGTTGTTATGATAAATAATTATGTTGTAGTCATTTAAATTTTTTAAGATAACTATAGCAACAACTCCATTATAATACCATAGCCACTAAGAATATGCCACACAGTGACAATATTGTGTATATGGTCATGGGATACAATTATTGCCCCAACCAATTAGGTAGAGTTTTGGCCTTGAATAAATTCCAAAATTATGTGAGACTCAATAATCTACTTTTTGCTAAAAGCCTTCTAAAACTTTATGTCTATTCATAAAAACTCTCCAAAATACAAAAGTCATGAAACCAACTCATATTATCTCTAATTCTATGTCTACACATCAAAATTCTCTAAACAAGTTTCAATCATGATATTCTACGTTGCCATGATTTTGTACTTTAGAGATGATTTTTCTCAATCATAGTATCACTTTCCATCGTGAATTTGTACTCCAAGATAAAATTCCTTAGTCGTGACATTATTTTTCACCATGACTTTGTACTATAGAGAAAATTCAAAAATTATTCGATATCATAACCTCAACCTAGCATCACAACTTTAAACTTATTATTCCACTACAATACATGACATATATAAAATGTGAGCTTAAAGAATTACAAAAAAAATAGAAGATATTGAGGAGGATTCAAAATACAATGAGAAGAAAAATCATATCATCAAGAGCATGAATGTCATTCCTAATTTGGAAAACTCAAGTTGAAGAAAAAGAAAAATATATTAGTGGCTAGATTTGAAACTTAGAGCCTAATATAGTTATCATTAGGAACTTTCAATTCTATGAGATGGTTCTTTAATCCTTTAATTCGAAACATTTTTTAATATGATGCTAGAAGTGATTCAGGATTGATTTATGTAAATATATATGATTATTGTGGTTTTTAATAATTAATTGTAAAATTCCAATATTTTGATTATTGATGGATATAGAAGTTAAGTATAATATAAATTTTTTGTTCCACCACCAAATAGGTTTGCGTATTGGACACATTGTACATAATAAAAGGTAAGTCATATGACACATGCACAAGATTAGCATCAAACAAAGTGAAAAATATTGTATTACTACCTCGTGTGATGAATCAATGGGTGTAAATTTTAAATTGATGTAAATTAAATTGATGCGAGTTTGACACTTATGAAACCAAAAGTGCAAACAAAATAATGACCATTTCATTCTACAACTTCTAGAAGAACTAGCCTTTAAAAGATGTGAAGGTTATGTAGAACATCTAACCAAGGGTTTCACCATACTTGGAAATCTTGCATTGGCGATGATTGATAGTTATAAGTATGTTACGAGACACGTGTGAAGGGATGTATGAAATAAGATAGTGATAACCATGCAATTGTTTTCATCTTATATGATTTATATAGTATAAATTACTAGAGAGATGTATCTTAATTAATGTGAGTATAAAACTAATGATGTCAAATTCTCAAATGAAATTATCAAGGATAGTTGAAGAAATCTTTAAAGATTATTGATGTTTAGTCTAAAATAAGTAGAGATGAGGGATATCTTATGAATGTGAATAATTGTGGTATTGTTGAGCATATTTCAAAGGTAGATTTATAAAAGAATCATTCTTGGTCGTAATAATCTATGGTTGATAATCACAATATATGCCTATAAAAAAAGTAATATCGAATAGCTTATACTTTATCCTACAATCAAATATGAAAATATCATTATATTAAAGAAAAGAACAACATACATACCAAAGTAAACAAACCCTATTGTTTTAATATTTATATAAGATTAAAATTATCTTCTCAACATGAGAAGTAGTTAATTTATTATTAGTTGGTTAGACTTCTCATATAATCTCTATGGGAATGAAATTTGGACTTACATCGAGTGAATTCATTATACGACTCATATATTTATGGAGTTCTATTGGGCATAGATACTAGTCCAATTAATTTTTTGAGATGAGCTAAGAACAACAAAATTATGGGATTGCAACAAAGTTACAATAAGTTTTTTGTGTTGCTGCCAAATATTATTTTTAGTTTGATTGGTTAATGCTGAGTTGAATTTTTAGCTATTTAGACATCTACTATTGTTTATTGTCTATTTTGTGTTTGTTTGTTTGTTTTAGCAAACAAATTTATGCACCAAATATATGGAATTAAGCTAATACCTTTGATAATTTAGAAATTGAGAGAATAAGAACACAAATATTAAGACAAATAGTGAGATTGTAAGCATGGAAGCTAATGGCAATAATAAGAAGTAGAAGAAGAAGAATAATAATAATAATAATAAGAAAAAGAAGAAGAATATAAAGAAGTATAAGAAGAATAAAAGGAAGTAAATAAAGAAGAAGAAAAAAAAGAAAATGATGATGAAGATGAAGTAGATGAAGTAGAAGAAGTAGAAGAAGTAGAAAAAGATAAAGAAGATTAAGAAGAAGAAAGAGGATAATAAGAAGAAGAAAAATAATAATAATAATAATAAGAAAGATAAAAAAGAAGATTAAGAAGAAGATAAAAAAAGAAGAAATAGAATAATAAGAATAAGAAAGAGAATAAGAAGAAGAATAAAAAGAATAATAAGAAGAAGAAAGATAAAAAAAGATTAAGAAGAAGAATAAAAAGAATAATAAGAAGAAGAAAGATAAAAAAAGATTAAGAAGAAGAAAAAAAAGAAGAAGAAGAATAAAAACAAAAAGGAGTAGGAAAACAATAAGTAGAAGAAGAAGTGGAAGAAGAAGTTCCAATAAGAAGAGGACTACTATGAATAAAAAGAAGATCATGAATAACAAAAAGAAAATGAAGAAGAACCACATGAAGAAATAAGAAATTAAGAAGAAATAGAAGAAGGAAAAGATGGAGGAGAAGAAGAAAGTAAAAGAAAAATAAGAAGGACGAGTAGATGAAGAAAAATAAGAAGAAATAGAAAAGCAAAGACAAAAGGAGAGGAAAAAAAAAGATAATGATGCGGTAGGAGAAGAAAATGAAGGAGAAGAAAGAGAAGATTCTGATGATAATGATGATTATAATGAAGGAAAAGAAGAAGAAGGAGAAGAAGATGAAGAAGATGAAAAAGAAGTTAGACAAGAGACATAAGAAGAAGAAGAAAACGGAGAAAGAGAAAAAAAAGGAGCAGATGAAGAAGTATAATTACTAGTAGATAGAGAAGAAGAAAAAAGAAGTAGATAAAAATTGAAGAAGAAAAAGTGTAGGATGTAGAAGAACAAATAGAAAGGAAAGAAGAAAAGAAAGAAAAAGAAGAATATGATGAATAAGATGAAATAGATAAAGAAGAAGAAGAAGACTGAAGAAGAAGATGAAGAAGAAAAAGAAGAAGTAAAAGAAAAAGATGAAGAAGAAGATGAAGAAGTAGAAAAAGAAGAAAAAGAAGAAGAAGAAGAAGAAGAAGAAGAAGAAGAAGACGATAATGAAGAAGAAGGTGAAGAAGAAGGAGACAAAGAAAAAGAATAAGAACAAGAAGGGGAGAAGGAGGAGGAGGAGGAGGAGGGGGGGAGGGGGAGGAGGGGGAGGAGGGGAAGGAGGGGGAGGAGGAGGAAGAAGAAAATATGAAGATAGAAAGATAGATAAATAGATAGGAAGATTGCTCAAAAGATAGATAGATATATTGAGTGTTAGAATATTAGATAGATAGATAGAAAGTTTCTTAGAAAGATAGATAGACAGATTGACACATAGATAGATAGATAAATATGTATATACATAGATAGATTGAAAAATAGATAGACATATATATAGATAGTCAGATGGAAAGAAAGAAAGATAAAAGCAAAGATAGAATGACAAATCGATAGATAGACAGACATATATATATATATATACACATATAGTTACACAAAAAGAGAGACATATATGCAGACAAATATATAGACCAATTGATATATAGAAAAATAGATAGACATATAGATAGATATAAATATAGACAGATATATAGACAAAAAGTTATCTATATATATAGATAAATAGATAGACCAATAGATACATAATTATCCAAACAGATAAACAAATAGATAGAAAGATAGATCGATAGACATACAGATAAATACATAGATGGTTAGATAGATGGATAGGTAGATAAATAGATAGATAGATAGATAGATTTATAGACATATAGATAGACACATAAATAGTCAGTAAGATAGATAGATAGATAGATACATAACCACCTAGATAGACACATGGGGACATATATATAGACAAGTAGATAGATAGATAGATAACTAGATTGATAGATAGATTGATAAATAGAAACATAAATATCTAGATTTACAAATAGATAGATAGACAGACAAACAGAAAGACAGAGAGACAGATAGGCAGATAAATAAACAGACATACTAACTAATAGATATTAAGATATACTGATAGACACATAGACAAACAGGCATACAAACATATTTGTTTTGATTTTGGTAAGTAGGTAGACACATAGACATATAGATAGAAAAATAGACAAATAGACAGACACACAAATAGTTAGATATACAAAAACTAGATAAATAGACAGACAGATAAATCGACAGACTGATAGATAGATACACAGATAGATAGATAGTTTGATAGATAGATTTATAGACAGATTATTATACAGATAGATAGATAGATTGATTGATATATAGATAGATAGACAGATAGATTTATAGATATATAGATAGATAGATTGATTAAAAGTCATATAGGTAGATAGATTGATAGACATGATGAATAAAAGTTTATTAGATAGATTGATAGAGGGATTGAAAGAATGATTCATAGAAAGATTGATAGATTGATTGATAGACAGATAGATAGACAGATAGATAGATAGATATATACATAGATAATTAGATTATTAGATAGATAGATAGATAGATACACAAATATATAGATAGACATACAGATTGATAGATAGATTGGTAGACAGAAAGATAGATATATAGATATAAAGATAGATAGACAAACAGATAGATATATAGATAAGTAGGTAGGTAGGTAGCTAGAAAGAAAGATAGACAGTTATATAGAGAGATAGACAAATAGATCGATAGATGGATAGACAGATAGACATATAGATAGATAGACAGATTGATAAATAGTTACATTGATAGATATACTGATAGAAAGATAGACAGGTAGGCAGGCATGTAGTTAGGAAGGCAGATAGTCAGGCAAGAAGGTAGATAGAATGATAGATGGACAGACAAACAGACAGATTGACATATACAGATAAATAAATAGACATACAGACAAACAAACAAACAAACAATTAAACAACTAGTCAAATAGACATACATATAGACAAACAGACAGTCAGTCATATAGATTGATAGATAAGCACTTTTATAAAAAGATTGATATATAAATTGATAAATAGTTGAAAGACAGTATGATATACAAATAGGTAGACAGATAGATAGAAAGATTAGTAGATTATTAGATAGATTGTTAGATAGATAGATAGATAGACATATAGATAAACATATAGATAGATAGATATATAGACTAATAGAAATATAGATAGATAGATAGACAGATTGATATACAAGCAGATAAATAAATAGATATACATAAAGATAGAAAGATAGATAGACAGAAATAAAGACAAATATATAGATAGATAGATAGATAGACAAAAAGAGAGACAGATAGAAAGAAAAGGGATAGACAAATAGATAGAGAGAAATATCGATAGATAAATACACATATAAATATATACATAGTTAGAAAGATAGATAGATAGAAAAATATCTAGGTAGATAGATAGGCATATAGAAAGATAGATAGTTTGATAGATAGATAGTTAGATATATATATATATATATATATATATATAGATATAAAGATAGATAGACAGATGAATAGAAAGAAAGGTATATAAATATATAGACTGAAAGATAGGTAGATATATATATAGATACATAGATAGATAGACAAAAAGTGAGATGGATTGAAAGATAGATATATAGAAAGATCGACAAATAGATAGACAAATAGATAAACAAATACATATATAGATAGATAAAAAGTTAGATAGATAGACAAATAGATATGTAGATAGATAGAGGTATAAAGAGATTTATAGATTGTTAGATATATAAATACATAGATAGATAGATAGACAGATAGATAGACAAATAGATAGACAGATTGAAAGAAAGATAGACATATAGATTGACAGATAGTCAGACACATAGATAGATACATATGTTGACACATAGATTGACAAGTAGATATAAAAATAGATATACAAATATAATATATATATATATATATATATATATATATAGACATATAGATAGATATCTAGATTGACAAATAGATAGAAATAAAGACATTTAAATAGACAAATAATTAGATAAATAGAGAGATTGATAGATATATAGAAAAACATACAGACAGATAATTAGTTAGACATATAGATCGACATCCAATCATTTAGGTAGGTAGACAAACAAATAGGTAGATAGATAAATATTCATATAGATAGACAGACAAATATATAGACATACAAACAATTAGATAAACAAATAGATAGACAGATAGATAGATAGTTTGATAGATAGATTGATAGATAGATTATTAGAAAGAAAGATAGATAGTTTGATAGATAGATAATATACAAATAGATCAATATAAAGATAAATAGATAGATAGATATATATATATATATACACACACATAGACATATAGATAGATATACAAATAGATAGACAAATTGATAGATAGAATGATATACAAATTGATGGAAAGATTGATAGACAGATTGAAAGACATATTGATTGATAAATAGATAGATAGATACATAGGTAGGTAGGTAGATAGGTAGGTAGATATATAGATAGATAGATAGATATATACATATTTAGATAGATTGATTATTAGAATGATAGATAGTTAGTTTGATAGATAGATAATATACAGATAGATCAATATAAAGATAGACATATAGAAATATAGATATATAGACATATAGATAGATAGATAGATATACAAATATATATAAAAAACTTTACTATCCAAATGTGATTGGTTCGACCCAACACCACATGTTGGTATTGTTGTCCATTCTTGATATAAACTTATCGATGTTCATGATAAAAAATGATTCAATAAGTTAAAACCTTTTGCCTTGGCAGTACAAGCATCACAAGTTTATTATTATGAATATCTGGCTCAGACTTGTCCTAGAAAGGATTGGAAAGCTATGTGCAAGATCAAAGCAAAAGCTCAACTTGACATCTCCGCATCACCAAGTACTTATTTCATAGAACTAGCTTTTCAAAATGATGACAATGATATTAATATCGAAGCTGTGGTAGGGAATGAAGATGTCCTTTTAGTCACATCTTCTAAGATGGATATAAGTGGGGTTGTAGATTTTGATAAAAAATTAATTGATTATGAGGAAGAAACTCGTGATGAAAAGGAATTTGAAAATGATGTTTCTATATATGAAGAAGAAGATGAACCAGATTTGGATGATTCGGATGAGAATGAGTAGACAGTGCATTTTATGTTATTTTAATCATTAATCATATTTGTTTATTTTAATTGTCTTATGTATTTTTTATAGATATGGCATGTGGATGAAGTAGAGGTAACATGTTGCAAGGTCGTACTAGTTATGATATAGGTATCACGGCCTCAGGTATGCCCGAAACTGGTTGAGGGTTATGGGTGGATGAGATGTCATAGCAGACAAAGAAGGTTGTGAAAGTACCATAGCAGCAGTATCAGCCGACTGATCCACATAATGGTCCTGAGATTTTGATGAAAGATCAAAAGATGTGGGAGGGAGAGGAGGGAGAGGATGGAGATGTTGAAGAGTTTTCCTCAGAGTGCCCGATAGACGAAACTCTCCATATTGCTCAGTTTGATCCGACAATTGATAATCCGTAAGATATAAAACATAACAAATAATTTATTAATTTATTAATGTATTTTACTTGCTAAATAAATTTTTGGTTACAAGACAAAGTTAGAGACATCTGGTTCCATTTCTAGGGTTCTGAGGACAATTTTCATGAAGTCCATTGATTCTAATGGACATAATTGGAAGTCACTCACACATAGAGACCAATTGATGATTTAGAGAGAATTTAAGGTAAATATTACTACCTAAAAATTATTTCATCTTTTATTTATTCTTTTGTTCACTGATTAAAAATTGTTTATTTATAATTGTAGAAAGTTTACAGGTGGACACAGCCAAAGGAGGTGGTCAAAAGTGAATTCTATAAACATGCTGCTTGTCGGTATAAAGACATCGTGTACGAGATCAAAGATACATTGTTGAAGAAGAAAGAAAAAGATTTGAGTGTCTCGGATCATGATTTCAAGGAGTAGCGGAGCAGATGGGAAGATCTGGATTATAGAAAGAGGGTGATAAACACAATAGCAATCATCTCTCAATGCGAGCTGGGGAGGGTAGTGGCATGTCTACACACACTTGTGGATCTCGCTCTATGCATGAGGATAAGAAAGAGCATTGGTATTATTTCTAATTTTAACTTTTTATGTTTATTACTTTGCGAAATATGTTCTATTATGCCTAAATTTCATTTCTTATAAAGAATTTTTTTTCAATAGAATTAACCTATGTATTGTTTGTAATTATAAACACGCAAGAAGGGTAAGAAGCCTAGTGCTCCTCGATTATTCAGATACATGCACACGAAGGTTCATGATGATTAAAATTTTGTTGATTAGAGATTTCATGTAGGAAATGTAAGTTTCATTAAAAAAATTAATGTTTTATTTGAATATAAATTGAAATACTTTTCATACATTTGTATTAACTGAGATATGAGGAAATGTGAGCTGTTACGACTCAAGCGTATTCTCAGTCTACTTCAGATTCATGTATTGGTGCAACATGTAGTTCTAATTCATCAGCTCCACTAGTTGATACGAATCAAATTTGGTATGCAACTATTGATGGAAATGAGAAGATGCCCATCTATGGTGTCGGTTCATCGATATCATCATTCTACTCTCATAGATACCAAATCAAGAAGCTGAATTTTTAGGACCAGTTTCGAATTTGTTCTCGAAGATGGAAGAATTTTAGGATGTGATACGAAATGCGATATAGTATCAGTTGGCCAATACATGGTGATGTATGATCGACTATGAGGATGATAGGGATGAGTTGCGTATGCGTTTTGACTGGCTTACAAAGAAGTTTCATAAAGGAGAACTATAGTTCAACCTTGATCATCTACCTTGAATTGTTCGGCATAATGCTCTAGCTACAACATCTACTCCAACACCTACAGCAACTCCTACAACAACTGCATCAGGACTAGCAGCAGTAGATAGCTTACCCCAGTACCCAACATCTCACCGTGTAGACCAGAAACGTAACAGCATAATGATTATGAAACCAGGTTAGATGATTGAGTGTATTACACACATTTTTTTTCAATGCATGAAACTTTGATTTTAGAGTTTATTTTTTTATTTTCTCTTGATGTATTTAATATATATACGCAATATATATAGTTGTTTGTTGGAGTTAATTGGATTTTTTGTATTATCTGTATATGTTTTTGTAGTAACTGCATCAAAACTGGAAGTTAATTGAATTTTTTTGTTGTGTTATCTGTTCTAGTTTTTGCTACAACTACAGAAAAACTACAAAAAAAATTGGTCAGTAATTACTAACCGAATTACGACCAAAACTGACCAAAATTTTTTAATATCAATGGTCGGTAAAAGGTCATCGTGTGGTCGGCAATACTTTGGTAGATCAATTACCAATCAATGATTTTAAACAAATTTGGTCAGTTTTTGGTTGTAATTTTTTCGGTTATTACTGATCATTTTTTGACCATTTACCTACCTAATGCTTCTGGTTAGAAAATGATTGGAGTATAGTTAGAAATTATTTTTCGGTAAAAGGTCTATAATTGTCAGTAATTACCGACCATTTGGAGACCATTTACCGACCTAATGTTTTTGGTCGGAAAATGGTCGTAATATAGTTAGATTTTATTTGCCGGTAAATGGTCTCCAAATGATTGGTAATTATAGACCATTTTGAGACCATACACTGACCAAGTACTTTTGTTCAAAAAATGATAGAAATTTAGTCGGTAATTATTTGTCGATGAATGGTCTATAAATGATCGTTTATTACCGACCATTTGGAGACCAGGTACCAACCTAATTATTTTGGTTGGAAAATTATTGGAAATTTAGTCGATAAATATTTGTCGGAAGAGGGTCGATAATTTACCGACCGACTGATTTATCGTCTGTAAAAAATTAGCGATGAACAAAATTGCGACCAAATATTTTGGTCAGTAAATGATCGCTATTTTGTTTACCGACCAAAAAACACCGAATTACTGACCAAATAATTGGTCAATAATTTGGTGAATTTTAGTAGTGATGTTATTTTTATTAGGGCAATTCATAAGATGAATAACCTATATCTCGAAGTGTACCTGTGTGAGCTAGGCATGCCTCAATGTGTAAGACTTGCTAATTTTTCCTTCAAAGAGCTATCAATGAAATAACATATCAATTGATAAAGTAGAGAACATGGCACCCAGCACAACATAATCAATATCACCTACATAATGCTCATTAATAAGATAGTAATATACAATATATATGTACATATATTACTGTAGTGTATATGTACATATACTGAGCATATATGTACATATACTTAGCATATATGTACATATACTGAGTATATATATCCATATATTCTACAGTATATATGTACATATATATTGTAGTATATATACATATACATTATAGTATATATGGATGTCTTATAGATATAGAATAGTAGGTATAGATATAGATAAGAATAGCTGGTAATGTATTATCCCATTTATACTTCACAAAGAAGGCTCAAAATATCACTATCAACATTAACAAGAAATGCGAATATTATTTTAATTTTCGAAAATATATCTAAAAACTCTTAGAAGAAAATCTGGAAGACAAGCCACGAGCCAAGCTTGGTGCATCAAAGTTTGTACCTTGCCTCCCCACAATCAAAACTATCTCTTGGTCCCAAGGCCTATGAGGGGGTTGCTTTGCCCCACCAGCCCCTGCAGCACCATGCTTCTGTGCGGCTTTCTTAGAATATTTCTTCCCCTCTTGGTTCGAAGCAAGGACTGTCACTTCATTGTATACGTCAACATAACTACAGAACAATTCAATATGCACTCCATAAAAACAATTTGCACTCCATAAAAACAATACACATTCAAAGAAAAAAAAGGGACAAAACTTCAAAAATTAGATATTTTGTCTTCCAAATATCTTTTTTTTTAAAAAATCAAATGGCTGCAAAATTTGCATACTTTATATAGCAAGGCATCTTGACTCATCTACCTCCCAACTATTCTCGTTCCTCTTCCTCTCATGCTCATCGGCAGGGGATACATTGATGTGATAGTTGTGTATCATGCGAATTGGCATCCACCATAACCCCATCAATAGCACTACTAAGAGTTGCCTGTGCAAGTGCAGACTGGTATGAATATGCCAGAGATATCCATGTCATTGCTACTGAAGACCACATCCAATCATTTCTTTGGAGCTTTCAAACAAGGAACAAGAATGGAGTTTAGATCCTTTGGTTTTCTCAGTTTCTCTAGTTTTGATTTTCTTCGCGAATCCCCACTTTGCTTTCTCTTTGATTGGATACCTTGTTCATCAAGGCTTGGTTGATCGATCTTACAAATCCTTTCATCTCACAAAGTTATGTGGGTGGAGAATCTGCAATGGCTTAGCTCCAGAAGTTTTTGTGAGTATACGATAAAAAGCATTTAGAGGTAACATGTTCAAAAACGTATCTCTTTAGTTTATCCAGCCATCTCTCATGTATTACAGTGCAAGAGAAGTGTTGGAGAGAATGCATTCATGAGAATGGAATGGATTGTTGGCATTAACGATAATGTTGTTAAGGTCACGTCTTGGTAAGAAAGGCTTCGTGTCGTGGTCTCCCATTCTAGGTATCAGTTGCAGACCTAGGTGCCCCTTGAAAGATGGCTCGTAATAGCCATAGTTCCACATGTTCAGCCCTTCGTCATCCATAAAACTACGAACATGCAAGAGAAGGAGAACAAGCAGAATGAACACATATAATTGAATTTCATTAGAAATCATTATGGCAATTAATAATTCAATAGTTTAATTCAACCGATGATTGATAAAAAATAGTCACATATCTGAATAGTGACAATGCATATTTGTAGGAAATAAGAGTGTCAAGAATAAACTAGTGTCTACGTGGAACCAAAATTTTTTCGGTCATCTCACAACTTCAGAAGCTAATGTACTATTCCCAGCACCAGGAGGACTAGCTAAGCCTTTTATATACCTATAATCGGCTAAAACTCTATCCAAAATATTCAAGTATACACAAACATATTCACAAATATATAAAAATAGTAACTATTTACATGAACAAACACGAATCTGAGTTGCCAGTCATACAACTTCAATAGATATCTAAAAGATGGTCAACAATGATGTTTAGAGAGAGATAGTGTGTGCAAAAATAAAATATTTTAGAAATAATAAAGATAATAGAAGCTCTGCCTCCTTTTGATCCAGCTGAGATTGGTAAAGATGGGACCCATCCATAGGAAGGAGGATGACAATGTCTAAAGGCTTTGAATCAAAATTTTTTCATGTGTCTCACATCAAATATCTTACAAAGATTCATGATTAGGTTAATCGGCAAAGCAAAAAACAAAACCAGAATAAATAAAAATGATAGCTCCAAAAAAATCTCATCCTGTTTAGCTACACATGAACAAAAATCAAAAATAGTTCTAAAATAATTCTGATACAAAATCATCCTCATTTTTAGTTGGTGCATTTGTGCTAGCCTCTCCTACGTGGTTTTGTAGCTGGATCTTGAAATGCTATCTATCACATCAATGTCGCTAACTATGATTCCATATAGGACATCTGTCGTTCCATTAAATTATTAATTTCTTTCATCTCATCATTCAATTCTTTCATCTCATCAATCATTTCTTTAATTTCTTGCATTTCTTCCTTCAAATGATTAATCTGCTCATCTTTATCTTCTTTCATTTCTTACATTTCTTCCTTCAAATAAAATATCTGCTCATCACTCTCTTTCATTTTGGTCTCCATAACTTCAAAATGTTAATTTGTTTCTATTACTTGTTGTTCAACCGCCTCATCCACCATTGCAGTGATAGATAATTAGAAGCATAACTGCTACAACAAAATGTCACTCCCTTCGAGCTGATACCATACACTCACTACTTCTTATGACCTCCCATGATCTCCAAATAAATAGGATCATAATCAAATGGTTGAAGATCCATATAACCCTCAACTTGTTAAGAAGCAATTGTCACACATTCCTCCATGAGTTCCTATGATTAAAAAGAAAAAAAATACTATTCAAGATATACATAAAATAAATTCAATATTTTGTATTCCAAACAACTTTTAAAATTTTCTGTAGTATTATAAAATTTTATTAATATAATAGATTCTTATAGTTATCATCTGAGACTTATTGTCAACAAACTGCTCATCCGCTTTCTTCACATGCATCTTCCTGAAAATCTCATAAAAATTAGGATCTCGACCCAATTCTCTAGCATAGAGTATGTATTATTTAAGTCAAAAAGTAACAAATGTTAAAAAATGTTAACAAAATTAATAAAACCATGCATAAATTTGATATATCTGAACTATTATGACAACCACTAAATATATAAATATACAATTTAAAATTTTAAAATTGTACCAAATATTGAGCATGCTCAATGCTGGACTTTGAACCTCATGTGTGACGAGATATTTCTGGGCCTAGTCCAGCTACCTCAGTCCATCAATTTTTGCTAGCAATCTCTGATTTTTTCTTCACATCTGGCTCCTCCCAATACTTAGGCCACTCAGGCCAGTCATCCTCGGATATAAAAGCATGTCTATCTTTTAGATTCGTCAATTTATGGACAAAATCTGAATACCATTCGGTAACTTTGCTCTCCCAGAATGACTTTATCTTTCCATCAAATTTGAGTGCCCAAGTATACTGATTTTATAAATCGAAAAATCACAAAAAATTTATATTAATAACAATGACATAATTATTTACTACTTGAATAATAACCAACATAATAGTTAACTAATTAGATAATTAATTTTAAATGCTTTTGTTTCATTTTTTTTACCTTAAAGTCATTACAATTAGACTCTCTTGTCAATTCCGAAACATTATTCCATGAGAATGATTTAGAATCAATATTTTTCTTGAAAGACTTTGTAAATATAGCCAAATACTTGTGAGTTGGAATAACACTTTACAAATAAATAAATAACATTGAAAATAAGAAAATCATAACTATATCTAAAAAAATCACTAACAAGAACATCATAATTTTTTATTCAAGTAATATTTACATATTCTTATACCTCTCATCCATAATCTCAATTAATAACTTAGCACTGAATGCAGAGGAAGGCATAACATTTGATGATGTCGATGGTGTTGTAAATGGGGGGAACTATTAGTGTAAAATGTGGTATAGAAGATGGTGATGGATCAAAAGTGTGTGTAGAAAGGATAATGAATGGTGGGCTTATATCTGATAAAGGTAATGGTAAAGGTGTAGATGATGGTGATGGTGATGGAAATGGAGATGATGATTGTGATGTTGAATTCTAGATATGGTAGGTAAGAGATTGTACTGAATTTGCAATAGGGTGTATAATACTAGATGAATTTCATCCATTTCTACGTCCACGTCCACCTCCATTACAGCCACATCCTTTAGGCACTATCAACTTTACAAAAAAAATAAAAACATAGAACAAATAATAAAGATATGATGAATAACCGTGAATTTTATAATAATACACACTAATAGATTTCAACAAAATATAGAAAGTCTTTGATAGTATAATATTATAATACAATTATATTAGTTTAATTATTGGCATCAAAATCATCCTCCAATAGATCTAACATTTTGTAAGATTTAGATGCAAGTTCCAACTCATCTTTAGATAAAAATTGATCATCTTCAAATCTATAAGGCCACCATTTGAGTCACATAAATTTTCTGGATCTTCATCTACATGCACATGCTCAATATTATTTATGTCATCTTCTTAGAATATTGGTGCAATAGCTAAGTTTGTACTTCTTTGTTGAAATGTTGGTACTTCAAAATTTTAGCGAGCTTTGATTTTACAAATTGTCCATCAATCACTATTATCACGGCATAAACTTGAATATGTAGAATAATATGCTTGAGTGGCTTGAACTATCATAATAAATGGCTAATATCAATTATATATGCGTTTATGGTTAACATCCATTAACTTATAATCCAAATAAATCTTTGTACCCACATTTTGTGTAGGATCAAATCACTCACACTTTAATAATACAATCCTATTATTTTAGAGTCCAAGATATTCCAACTCAATAACTTCTAAGAGTTGACTATAACTTGAACTATTAATGCATACACAACTATTAAAGCGGTTATACATATATAGTTATACACATATATTTAAACAGAATGTTGTATGTTGTTATGCATGTAATTATAAATATAGGTACATGTGATTATACATATAATTACAGATATAGTTATACTTATATTTATACATGTAGGTATATATATTTTTTCATATAATTTTATATATTTTTACATATAGTTATGTGTAAGTATAGATATAGTTAAATACATTTTTATAACTATATATAAAAATGTATTTTAAATATATGTTGTAAATTATATATTAAAATATAGTTATGTATAAAGTTTTTATAGTTATACATTGTAAGATACAATTATTTATAGTTATATGTTATTATACATATAGTATATATAGTTATAATCAGTTATATATAGTTAAACATATAGTTTTATATAGATATATTCATACAATACAAGTTGTTATAAGTAGTTATACATAAATATATACAAAGTTATAAATAAATATATAGATTTACATATATGTATACATTTTTTTTGAAAGTTTGTTTATTAATTATATCCCTCTCTTTTGGCGGAGGAATAGCTTTTTTACAAGCTATTACTACCCTTTTCCCCTTTTACACCCATTTCTAACCTCTAGAAACTATATAGAATGATTTTGTTTTACATAAAATAGATTATACTTTAATTTGTCCTAGCTCAATAATGACTTATATAATCATTAAGCTCCTCTATTTATTCTTTGATGATTTGAGGAAGTCTTTCTCCCTTTTTCATTGAAGGCTTTGAGGTAGCCTTTCCTTCCTTGGGTTTGTTTGAGAGATTCTTTCACGCTTTTTGTTCCTCCCTTAATTTGCTATTCGACCTCTTACATCTCATATATGATCTGTTACAAGCCTTTGGCTAACCTGCATGGGATCAAGTGCATCATATCCTCATCATTAAGATACCTGATTCCCTCATTGCCCTTATACATTTCAAATTACTTATTAACAAGAATTCTTCCTCATTGCTTGGCTTGTATTATTGCTTCGTACTGCCTGCAGCCTTATGACCCAATAAACTATGTCTCTTTATGTTGAGCAGTCTCGATGCTCACTTATCTTCATCTCCTCTTTTCCATGTAGATCCTTGAAACTTCATTCCGCTTTCCTATTTAGCTAATGCATGATTTTTACTGACCGATGACACCACCAACCAGCAATTACAGACTTCCAGAATATAATAATAGCACGACAACAACTTTATTAACACATCTAACTTCTTAACAGCATTAACACATCAAACCATGACACTTATTACAGACTCCCAGCACTACAACAGGCAAAAAAAACAGTAACAGAAACTAGGATAAAATGATGCTTTGTCCAACTTTACTCCTATTCATGAAACCTGAAAACCTGTTTAGAAAGAAGAGACTCCCCTCCCAATAATATATATTTTACTATTTAACTTACCTCAAAGAGACTGTGTGAGGTTTCCTTCGAACCTATAAAATAAGGCAATCTAACCTAACCACAATCTAAATCAACCAAGCCCTACCGATTTGCCCATCATAAAATTCTCCCCTCAGGACCAGGGAGAAAAGCGACTAATTCAGACTGCTAGAACTCATTGCAGACCAGAGTTTTCTGCCCCCCTGACGAAGCCCTGCGCTGCTAAAAAAATAGTGAAAATAGAGGAAAATATACATTCTTTTACTACCTCACTCCTTATGTCCCTTCTAAGCATAAATTCCAATGTAGAGACAAAAGTTCCCCTACATTGAAAATTACCTTCATTCCTTATAATATCTTACCTTTATCATTAGACTAAACTCCTATTTTTATTTCTCACTCCAATTCTACCCTTTCTAACTCTTAAGTAATAAAGGGCCTTCATATCTAATCTCACTAAGCCTTTTAATTTTTTCTGGCATAGAATCCTTAACATATTCAGTATCCCCTCTCTCCGCACCTAAACACATATTAATTCTTTCTATTAAAACTTCCTCTTTTTACTAATTTGTTTAATTTGTTCATGTTCCTCCTAGGCTATATATTATTAGAATAATTTTGTTTTATTTTTTTGAGTCCTAATATATGGGAAGCCAATTTTATCTAATTCTATTAATCCTTTAAACCTTTCAGGTATACTATCTCCCTCAAATTCTTGGAGGCCAATTCTCATTCCTTCTCCGGCTAGTTTATCCGCCAAATTATTAGCCTCTCTATGAATGTTCTTTATTTCACATTTTAATTCTTTTAAAACTTTTTTAATATCATCAATGTCTTCTTCGTATTCCCATAAATATGTCTTATTTTGAATTAGTTGTGCTAATAATTCCGAGTCAACTTGTGCTTGTATATATAGATAATTATTTTCTTTGCAAATTTTTAGGCCCTTTTGCAGGACCAAAATCTCTGCATGAAGCACCGAGGAAGCTATATTTCTTAATGAAAAAACATTCAATACTTGACCCTCCTCATTTCTTATGGCTCCTCCTCCACCTGTCTCTCCCATTTCCCTCTTAAAGCTGCCATCTGTATTTAGCACTAAACCTCCCTGTATTAGTTTATTCCAGCTGACTATCTTAATAATTAGAGCTTTCCTTGCTGCTATATTTAAGTTCAATACATTCCTTTTTTCTTTATCTATTTCCGTACTTCTCAGTTTAATCGGATTGCAAGCAGAAATAAATGCAATTTCTTTTTTGATCTCTTCTAAAATAGCCATATCGTTCATTTTAACTTTATCAAATCTACTTTTGTTCCTCGCTTTCTATATGCACCAGACAGCTATGTGCGGGATATAATTCCTTAACCATTTTAAAATTTTATTTTTTGTTTGCTTTTTTGACCAGAATTCTAATCTCTTTCTAAAACTCTCTGTACTTTTTCTAATTTCTGCTTCAGTTTCCAATATGTTTCATACTTTTTTTTTCAATCTTGCCCTTAGAAAACAGATGATCCATGTTTTCTATCTCTTGATAGCAACATTCACATCTAGATGCTAATTTTATACCTTTTCTCCGAATGTTTTCATCTACTGGGACGATGTTGGTTAATAATTTCCACATAAACACATTTGTTTTTTGAGGCAAATCCTTTATCCAGCCTCCCTTTGAAAGAGGTGGTCTTTTACATCTAACCAACTCCTTGACACTTTTTAGAGAGAAATTACCTTGCGGGTCTAATGTTTATTTCCACCCACTTTTAGTTGAAATGGTATGTCTTTCTATTATTTTATGGTATTTTCTCATCAATTTCCAACTTCTGGAAGATTTCTTTGGATCTTTAAATTCTTTATTACTTAAACCATATTTAGCCTTTATGTATGATGCCCAGAGACTTTCATTTTCTTTTAGCCTCCACCAGTTTTTACATGCCCAAGCTTTGGCTATATCATTTAAGCTGGTGAATCCTAATCTTGCTTCCTCTTTTGGATAGCATAGGTCTCTCCATTTTTTCCAGTGCAACTTGTTTTTACCATCTTTTTTTCCCCATAAAAAGTTAGCCATTTCCATTTCTAGTTTTTTAACCATACTTTTTGGTGGCTGTGTAGTCATTAAGATATGAGCTAATAATCCTTGTAGCACATGGGTTATAAGAGTTATTCTTCCTGGCATGTTTAAAAGGTCCTCTTTGCATCCGGCAATTTTCTATCTTATCTTATCCATTAAGAAGGATAAATGCTTTTCCTTTAATCTTCCTTTATAAATCAAGCATCCTAGGTACAATATGGCTTCTTTGCACTGTGCAAAACCAGTAATTCTTTTAACCCTTTGCTCCGTAATCTCTGATTCTTTTTTCGCTAACATAAATTGACATTTATTCTTATTTAACATTTGACTTGATTCTTCCTCCAGTAGCTGCAATAAACTCATTAGATTCTGCATCGACTTACTACTGGCATTCGTAAATATAATTAAATCGTCTGCATATGCCAAGCACCATACTAACGGGATGTTTCTAGGCTGTTTATATGGTAGGATACTACCATTTACAACATGCTCCTTTAAGTTTTTTATGAATAGTTCTAAATATATATTGAATAGAGAAGGGGATAACGGGTCCCCTTGTCTGAGCCCTCTAGTGGGCTTGAACTCTTCTCCTGATTGCCCTTTTATGAGTATTTTAACCTATGCACTAGATATGCATCTGTACATGATGTCTATCCAGAATTCTGAAAACCCAATTTTTCTCATGAGGTAACATAATATGTCCCATTCAACCCTGTCAAACACTTTTGAAAGGTCGAGCTTCATAATGTCATTATGACCTCTCGCCTTAGTTCCTATATCTCTAATCATTTCCAATGCAAGATTAATATTTTCCATCATCAATCTATTTTTAATAAAACCTGCCTGTTCTGGTAAAATAATTTTTGGGAGTATCCTGCTTAGTCTATTCTGTAAGATTTTTGCTAAAATTTTGTAAATAGAATTACATAGGCTAATTGGTCTGTAATCTTTTGCTTGTTGCAGGCTGGCCTTCTTGGGGGTCAATACTATGTGTGAATTGGCCCATGTTTTTGGAATTTCTGCACCTACAAAGATCCAGGTAATGGCTGCTACCAATTTTTTTTTAATTATGGGCCAGCATTTTTGAAAGAACCCATTGTTCCAACCATCAGGTCCGGAAAAACTATCCTTATTTGCATTAAAAAAATGCTTCCTTTACTTCTTCTTCCGTTGGCATTTCTGCTAGCATTTTATTATCTGTTTCTGTAATAGTTCTTTCTATATTTCCCATTAGAGACTGATTTCTATTTGGTTTTGCCCCACATAGAAGATCTTTAAAGAATTCTTCTATTTCTTTCTTGACATCTTCTTCTTTTTCTATCCACTCACCATTAACTTTTTTGAGACCTTTTATTCTCAATTTTTGATTTTTGATTTTCACTACTGTATTAAAAAACTTCGTGTTCTTGTCTTCATCTTTCAACCATTTTATTTTAGCCCTCTGCTTCCAGAAGACCTCTTCTATGTGCATTCTAAGCCTTAGTTCTGCTTTAGCTTTGCTGACTTTTATTCTAGTTTTATCATCCCGCTTATTTTCATATTATATTTCTAAGGTTGTTACCTTCTGCTCTGCTTCTTGAATTTTTCTAACTATGTTACCAAATACCTCCTTATTCCACTTATTTAGTTCCTGACGTAACTCCCTCAGTTTTTTTCCTAGTATCTGTATGAGGTTACCTGATGCCAGTTTTTCCCATGAGTTTCTTACTATTGTCTCAAAATCCTTGTGCATTCCCCACATATTTTGGAAGATAAATCCATTCCATTTCATGTTCCTTTTTTGATGGGTAATCAAGAGTGGACTATGATCTGAGCAAGTTCTACTTAATTATATATAGTTATACACATATAGTTAAACATAATGTTATATGTTGTTATACATGTAATTATAAATATTTTTACATGTGATTATACATATAGTTACACTTACACATATAGTTATTCTTATATTTATACATGTAGCTATATATATATTTTTATATATTTTTATATATTTATACATATAGTTATGTATAGATATAGATATAGTTAAATACATTTTTATATACTAATATATAAAAATGTATATTAAATAAAAGTTGAAATTATATATTTAAATATATTTATGTATAAAGTGTTTATAGCTAACATATAGTAAGATACCATTATTTATAGTTATATGTTATTATACATATAGTATATATAGTTATAAATAGTTATATATAGTTAAACATATAGTTATATATAGATATATTCATACAAGTAGTTATAAGTAGTTATGCATAAATGTATAAAAAGTTACAAACAAATATATAAATTTACATATATGAATACATATACATATACATAGTTACAAATATAGTTATTTTTAATTATATAAAGTTTTATATAGCTATATAAATATTTATATATAGTTATACACATAGTTAAACATGATGTTGAGTGTTCTTTTTTTGGATCAACCCCCCTGAACCTCAAATTACTTTCAAACATTGTTATGCTAATTCAGAATACAAATCCCATTTGTGCATGTACATACGTGAGAGGGCATGTACACTTCAGAAAATAAATAAACAGATATCAGAAATATCTAAAGCCATCTATCCTATCAACAAAAAACAACAAATAAATTAACTGGTTACATACACATTACTCACACTATTATCATTGAATGATGATAATAAAAGGTTGAAATAGGTTGGCAGTCATCCATTAGTTTTTTTTGTATACACTTATGTTCAAAAAACATGATGTACTTCAAGGTTACCCATTTAGAGTCATGCCATCCTAGCCCTCAAACCAAGAGGATGAACCTGAATCTTGGCATCAAATTGGTCGAGCCAAGTTTGCTTATGCATGTTAGTTCTTAATGGATATTCACTAGGTTTAGCAGGATCATGCATCACCCTGAAACTAACAACAAAGGAAATGCATGAGAAACTAGATGGGGATTCCATTGCTGATGGCTAGGTAAAGATGGAAGGTCCATACAATCACTGGGAACAATAGAAATGCTTGCAACAAGTGAGGTTGGAATGTTAGTTCTTGGTAGACTAGTAGACTTTAAAGTAGATGGACTGAGAAGTTCCATGTCTGGTGGGCACTAATTGGGCATGTCATCATCAATGTCAAAAGAGCTTCTTCTACTTCATTATACATAGGAGAACTTGTTTTTCTTTCAAATTTTGTAGTGCATGAACCTTGCATTCGCTATCTTGCTTGTGCATGGGAATCACTTTAGCAGAGACAAGCAGAGGAAACCTTTCATAGCCAAAATAATATGGCACAATTTGAGGAGTTTCCATTGACTTGAATGGTGTCAAGGACATGGTCAATGAATAGTCAAGATTATCAAATTCACCACCAGAATATTCCTTGAGAGCTGCAGCATTCAGCATTTTTCCTAGTGAAGAAAGAGAAGTATCATAAGCAGTTCCAAAATCAAAGTCATAAGCAGTTCCAAAATCAAAGTCAGGAAGATCATGGTAATCATTTGCAGCCATGGGTTTTCTCCCAACGACACCTAATAAAAGTAAGGCAGCCGAATGAACATGAGGAGCTGCTCCAATGGTTTGTTTGCCAATAGTTGAAGTAGTTTTGATTTGTTGTGGTCTTGTAGATGATGGGAGGGAGGATGAATCATAAATTGAAGAAATCTGGGATTGTATAGTCATGGAGAGAGAGATGGTGAGCAAAAGATAGTCAGTTGTAGAAAATGGTTGGAGATCAAAATGAGGTTGACTCGTCTGGATATTCATGGAATTAATGTCAGTATTTCCAAAAGCACCATGGAGGGATTCATCATATATTTTGTCTATTCTTTGGGAAGCATCAAGAGAGTTGTGAGGTTTGTCACTTAAAAGGCAATCTTGCTCTCATATGCTATGACATTAGGACTAGATGATTGATGGCTTCACTGTCATACAACGCAACCAATTAACAATTCTTGGTGATTATCATTGATAGTCATGCCCTTAAAAATATCCATACTTAGCATGTATGGTAATTATGGTGTGGTTTCGGGGTAAACATAAAGATCAACACCCTGTGAAAGTTGTGCAAAGCCAACCCTCTCACCTTTCTTGTACCCTCTTGCAGCCGCTTTCATGTTTGCCTATTTAGAGTTCTATGACCCTTCTTTACAACTGAGAGAGATTACCATCAATCCTCGGGTGTGAGAATGAGGAAGATCTTGAATGTATTTCTCAAAAGCATTTAACCTCACTTACCCTTTCACTTCCATGATTTTAGGCCACTTGGTATCTAGCATTTTCTCACCACTCTTGGAAGAAGGTAGTAGCATATATAGTTGTAGATGAATTGAGCTGAAGGAATCTAACCCAAACTTCTGCTGCAATTACTAGAGCTAAACTTCCAACATCCAATTTAGATATCACAGATGAAGGTTCAAGAAGCACATCACACTTGTCATTTTCATGCTCACCATCAATTCTATGACCATCCTTGTCAATCGAAGTAGCTGCATCATCATCGCTTCAGAGGAAATCATCTCCACCAAAAAAAACATTGACTTTTCAATCTCTGCTAATAGTTTTGTTACAGTTTGGACACTATCAACACCATTTCTCTTATTTTCATCACTTCTAGAAGTACAAGCAGGCATACACATACCACACAGGATCCCCACAACATGGGATGCATTTTTTGAGACAACAATTCTCAAATCCCTTGGATCATGTTTCTCAAATATAGGTTCAACAGGTGCATCACACATCACACCTTTCTAGTGAAAAGGTCGTGAAGGTACTGAATATTCAAAGGTCAGATTGGATGACCTTGAAAAAAAAAACTATATAAAAAAGCATGATCAGTATATTCCACCATTTTGTTTGTATTAGATGGCCTCCAAAATAGATTTGGAAGGTTCGGGGACTCGCTGCATGATGTTTTATATGATGAAAACCACCATTCATGGGAAAGAGGTTGAGGTAACACTTCCAAATGAGAACCATTTATTTTCTCAAATACAAACCAATGCAAGTTTCTAATCGCATGCTGTAAAGTTCCTAGAAAAGAATTAAAAGGATGACAATGATTTTTACCAAATTCATCAGCATGTACAAATTGATAAAATTGATTTCCTCGCCCACTCATGTCAAATTCCCTAGGGCATTTGAAAATTGATTCATGTAAAATTGTGGTTAATTTTCATTTCCTTGAGGCTTATTGTGTGTAATTCATAAAAATATTTTCTGGATGTAGCAATAACTTTTTCCTCACATAGTACTATTGCAAACTTTAGAGCTCTGATGACTTTGGAGATCAACTCCCCACTCGAGAGTAGGAAACTAGTAGTCTGGTAGAAAATAGTAATGCTAGATCATGAAACATAAAGTTGTATGTTGTATTGCATGTAATTATAAATATTTTTACATGTGGTTATATATATAGTTACACATATAGTTATACTTATATTTATACATGTAGTTATATATATTTTTTCAAATAATTTTAATATTTATACATATAGTTATGTATAGGTATAGATATAATTAAATACATTTTTATATACTAATATATAAAAATGTATATTAAATATATGTTGTAAATTATATATGTTATATATAATTATAAAGTTTTTATATAGTTATATAAAAATGTATAGGTATAGATATAGATATGTATTTATGTATAGGTATAGATATAGATATGTATTTATGTATAGGTATAAATATAGATATGTATATTTTTATATATATTTTTACAAAGTTTTTATAAATTTTTTATATAAAAATGTATAGGTATAGATATGGTTATATATTTATGTATAAAGTTTTTATAGTTATACATATAGTAAGATACAATTATTTATAGTTATATGTTATTATACATATATTATATATAGTTATAAATAGTTATATATAGTTAAACATATAGTTATATATAGATATATTCATACAAGTAGTTATAAGTAGTTATACATAAATGTATACAAAGTTATAAACAAATATATAGATTTACATATATGTATACATATATGCATACATAGTTACAAATATAGTAATATTTAATCATATAGAGTTTTATATATTTATACAAATATTTATATATTGATATACACATATAGCTAAACATAATGTTGTATGTTGTTATACACATACAGCTAAACATAATGTTGTATGTTGTTATACATATAATTATAAGTATTTTTACATGTGGTTATACATATAGTTACACATATAGTTATACTTATATTTATACATGTAGGTATATATATTTTTTCATATAATTTTATATATTTATACATATAGTTATGTATAGGTATAGATATAGTTAAATACATTTTTATATACAAATATATAAAAATGTATATTAAATATATGTTGTAAATTATATATTTAAATGTATTTATGTATACAGTTTTTATAGTTATACATATAGTAAGATACAATTATTTATAGTTATATGTTATTATCCATATAGTATATATAGTTATAAATAGTTATATACAGTCAAACATATAGTTATATATAGATATATTTATAAAAGTTATTATACGTAGTTATACATAATAATATGAACTGAGTAGAACACATGTTTGATTCATTACATAGAATAAATATATATGGTTAGGTATATATTTATATAGATATATTTAATTAAATTAGCTGACATGATAAAGTTTCATCTGAGAAAAACTATAGATGTATAAATTTAATATATACCGTTAGGTTGTGGTTATCATGTTTCTTAACCCTCATTTTCTCTTCATACCAAGACTTATATTTTGTGTTCGGAGGAACACTCATAGGCATATCATCATAGCAAAATACGTCATAATAAGTAATTTATAAGGATATGCATGGAATGACTCCTAAATTATAGGAAAATGCATAGATGCACTTTAAAGAAAATATATAGAGTTATTCAATATTTATATGTTCACATTTTAATTTCAAGGTATTATTTTATCTTATTTAATTGTAATATATCATTTGGAATATAAAGATAGTCCAAAATATCATCATTACCTCCACTTGGCTTGAATTAATTATATAAATTCTATATTCAATTCAATCTTATCATGAAAATGATATTATGTTAAAATGTGCTAAAGAACATCATTTATAATCCTAATAAATGTCAATTTTTAATCCTCACAATTATTTTTTTTCATCTTCACCTTTACAAATTAGTGCAATTAGAGCTATATTGTATATAAGATTAAACCATATTAAGCATTTCACTTTTTATTTTGAATGCAAATTATAGCACTTTTTATTTTGAACAATTTATAAGTGATCATATTTTTAACCAATATCATGATAGAAACCATCAATTGCAAAAAAAAAAAAAAAACAAGGCTAAAGTGCGAAATCGGTATAGAGAATGTACATAAACATACAGTTTACCAGCAGAAATAACAAATGAAGCATTTTTGATTACTACAAACCCTCTGCCAATCTATGAAAATCCTCAAATGGCCGATGAGTTCAAGTTCATCCTCTGGTTGTTTCTCGTTGCAGCGAGCAGTCACTCCACAACCACATCGAGAACACTCAATGAAGGATCAAGGTCCATGCTCGTTGTTCGATTGAAACTAGAAGATGAATCGTTGAATTTTTGGGACATCTTGCTTGAGCTTAAAGACTGCACATGAGAGATCTTTCTTTTTTTCCTCAACAGAGAAACCAATTTAGGACTCAGATGCTATCGAGCAATTTGCATAATTATTGAGCAGTGCTTGCCTGGCATGATTGACACCCTTGGGTTTACTCAAGAAGAAGACTTGCTGGAAGACTATTGAAATAGAACTGATTTATCTGTCATCCTCGGAGTTCAGTAAAACTAGCATGATGCAAATTGCTTCCGGTCTTTAAAGATCAGATTTTTTTCATCAGTATGCCATGAATATGATGATGCATCAATGCCGTGCAATGTATGTGTTTCCCGAACCCCAACCATATGTTTATATGGACATTCATGACTTATGTTTCATTTTGAATATGTCAGAGTCAGAGAGAGAGACCAATTGAGAAAGTTAGAGACTTGAGTTTCTCTAACTATTAAGTTTATTAAGTTTTTTATGTTTTAAAATTCCATTAATGTTTTAATTTTAAATTATCAAAATATTTAATATATGATAAATATATAAAACATAAAGACATCGTTTTTTTACATAATAAATTATTTTCAACAAGTTAATGTGCATGTAGCAAGACACATATGAAAAATAAACACCATTCAATTTTTAATTATCAAATTAATTAAACATAAAAATATAAACAATTTCAAAATATAGATGTTTGGCCTTCCAAATACAAAAAAATATCAAATGGTGATAAAATTTGTAAAGTTAATATAGCAAGGCACACTTGAAAAGATTATTGTTCTTCAAGCCACTTTGCTAAAAATTTATAAATATACTTTATGTTAAAAAAATATAGAAAAATATATATTTTAAGTTTATAAAATTTTAAGAATTCATATTAATTTTTATGAAGATAATATGAATTTATTTTAAAGGCATAAAATTTCATATTATTTGATATAATTTATAAAATAATAAAATTTTAAAAATTACTTAAAGTGAGATGATTATTAAGAAAAAATTTTATTTATTAAATTTAATAAAGACGGAATATTAAAAGCTAATAGTATAAATTTAACTCAATTATTTAGTTCTTATAAATTTCAAGGGGCAGACATCTATGTATTTATACTTAAAATTAGAAATTATTTTTATATTATGAAAAATTAGAAATTATTTTTATAATTCAAAGTTTTCAAATTTTTTATACTTAAAATAATATTAATATTTACTAATTTTTTCATTAATTATGATATTTTTGTAAATATATTATATTTTATCATATAATGAATTTTTTAATCTTTTTATTTGTACAAATTTTAATATATGTTCATTGATTTTTAAAAATATCTTTAATTTTTTTATAATTATCAAATTAATTATTTAATATTATTGTAGTCTTAATTAAAAGTTCTGTAGTCTTTATTAATAGTTATTGAAATCTTTATTAATATTAATTTTTTTTTTGTATTTATATATTTTTTGAATTATTTATTTATAATAACCAATTTTTATAATTATTCGAGGATAATATGTCCCTCAAGGATTGTTCATCTATAAACCATGGCATACATAACTTTAATATACATAATTAAATAAAATATTAAAACAAATAATATATAAAAAAAATCATTAAAGATTATTGATGAAAATTATCGCCAGCCCAAATAGTTAGGGAAAAATCCATAGCTAAATTGATATATTTTGTGAAAAATAAAATTTAAGGAATAATCACTTGTAGTAAAATATAAAATTTTAAAAAAATTAGATAATTATTTAACAATGGAATTTGTCTAGATCAAAGTAGCTAGGGAAATTTCATCACTAATTATATTGCTAAGTTCTTCACTTTTATTTGTGAGGAAATCTATGAAAATATTAGTGATGGAATATTTTCAAACGAATATTTCATTCACTAATCCATCACAAATCCATTGCAAAAATTTAATTCAATGTAAAATAAAAAATCTATGGTATTCCCTAGCTAATCCCTTGCAAATTAGTGAGGGATTATATCCCTGGATAAATTTTCTAGCTAAATCAACATTTTCTTGTAGTAAGAATGAAGAATAAAAAAAAAGAAGATTAAAAGAAAAAAAAAGATTAAGAAGAATAAAAAGAATAAGAAGCATAAGAAGAATAAGAATAATAAGAATAATAAGACAAATAAGAAAAATAAGAAGAATAAGAAGAATATGAAGAAAAGTAGAATAAGAAGAATAAGAAAAATAGAAGAAATAGAAGAATAAGTAGAATAAGAAGAATAAGAAAAATAGAAGAAATAAAAGAATAAATAGAATAAGAAGAATAATAAGAAAAAAAAAGAATAAGAAGGATAGGAAGAATAAATAGAATAAGAAGAATTAGAATAATTAGAAAAATAAGAAGAATAAAAAGAATAAAAAGAATTAGAAGAATTAGAAGAATTAGAAGATTAAGAAGAATAAGTAGAATAAAAATGATTTGAAGAATAAGAAGAATTATAAGAGTAAGAAGAAAAATAAGAGTTGGAAGAATAAGAAGAATAAGAGAGATAATAAGATTAAGAAGTTTAATAAGATTAAGAAGAATAAGAAGACTAAGAAGAATAAGAAGAATAAGAATTATAAGAATAAGAAGAAGAATAAGTAGAATAAGAAAAATAAGAAGAATAAGAAAAATAATAAGATTTACCAAAATAAGAAAAATAAGAAAAAAAAAATAGAATGAGGAGATTAAGAAGAATAATAAAAATTAAAAGAATTAGAAGAAAAAAAAAGAAAGAGAAAAATAAGAAGAATAATAAGAAAGAGAAAAATAAGAAGAATAATAAGAAAGAGAAAAATAAGAAGAATAATAAGAAAAAGAAAAATAAGAAGAATGAGAAGTAAAAGATAATAAGAAAAATAAGAAAAATAAGAAGAAAGAGAAGAAAAAAAAGAATAAAAAGAATAATAAAAATAAAAATTACAAAAAAAGAATAAGAAAAATAAGTATATTAAGAAGAATAAGAAGAATAACAAGAAATAGAAGAATAAGAAGAATAAGTAGAAGAAAAAGATTGAAAAAAAAGAAGAATAAGAAGAATAAAGAGATTAAGGATAATAAGAAGACAAAATGAAAATGAAGAAAAAGAAGAATAAAAAGAATAAGAATAAAAATAATAATAATAAGAATAAGAAGAATAAGAAAAATTAGAAGAATTAGAAGAATAAGAAGAATAAGAAGAATTAGAAGGATAAGAAAAATAAGTATAATAAGAAGAATAAGTAGAATAATAAGAATAAGAAGAATTATAAAAATTAGAAGAATTATAAGAATAAGAAATAAGATGAATAAGAAGAATAAAAAGAATAAGAAGAATAAGAAGAATAAGAAGAATATGTTGAATAAGAAAAATAAGAAGAATTAGAAGAATAAGAAGAATAAGAAAAAATAGAAGAATAAGAAGAAAATAAAAATAAGTAGAATAAAAAGAAAAGGAAGAAAAAGAAAAAAAAGAAGAAAAAAAGAATAAGAAGAATAAAAAGAATAAAACGAATAAAACGAATAAGAAGAATAAAAAAAATAAGAAGAATAAAAAGAATTCAAAGAATAAGTAGAATAAGAAGAAAAATAAGATTAAGAAGAATAAGAAGAGTAAGAAGATAAAGAAGAATAAAAAGAATAAGAAGAATAAGAAGAATAAAAAGAATAAAAAGAATAAGAAGAAAAAGAAGAAAAAGAAGAAAAAGAAGAGTAAGAAGATTTAAAAAAGTTATAAGAATAAGAATAATAAGAAGAATAAGAAATATAGAAAGAATAAAAAGAATAAGAAGATTAAAAAGAATAAGAAGAATAAAAAGAATAAGAAGAAATAGAAGAATATGAAGAATAAGAAAGAAATAGAAGAATAAGAAGAATAAGAAGAATAAGAAGAATAAGAAGAATAAGAAGAATAAGAAGTATAAGAAAAATAAGTAGAATAAAAAGATTAAGAAGCATAAGAATAATAAAAAGAATAAGAAGAATAAAAAGAAAAGAAGAATTCGAAGAATAGGAAGGATAAAAAGAATAAGATGAATAATAAGAATAAGTTTAATAAGAAAAATAAGAAGAATTAGAAGAATAAGAAGAATAAGAAGAAATAGAAGAATAAGAAAAATAAGAAAAAATAAAAGGATAAGAAGAAGAAGAAAAATAAGTATAATAAAAAGAAAAGGAAGAAAAGGAAGAAAAAGAAAAAGAAGAAAAAAAGAATAAAAAGAATAAAAAGAATAAGTAGAATAAAACGAATAAGAAGAATAAAAAAAATAAGAAGAATAAAAAGAATATGAAGAATTCAAAGAATAAGTAGAATAAGAAGAAAAATAAGATTAAGAAGAATAAGAAGAGAAAGAAGATGAAGAAGAATAAGAAGAATAAGAAGAATAAAAAGAATAAGAATAAAAAGAATAAGAAGAAAAAGAAGAAAAAGAAGAAAAAGAAGAGTAAGAAGATTAAAAAAAGTTATAAGAATAAGAATAATAAGAAGAATAAGAAATATAGAAAGAATAAAAAGAATAAGAAGAATAAAAATAAGAAGAAGAATAAAAAGAATAAGAAGAATAAAAAGAATAAGAAGAAATAGAAGAATAGGAAGAATAAGAAAAAATAGATGATTAAGAAGAATAAGAAGATTAAGAAGAATAAGAAGTATACGAAAAATAAGTAGAATAAAAAGATTAAGAAGCATAAGAAGAATAAAAAGAATAAGAAGAATAAAATGAAAAGAAGAATTCGAAGAACAAGAAGGATAAAAAGAATAAGATGAATAAGAAGATTAGCAAGAATAATAAGATAAAGTAGAGCAAGAAGAATAAAAAAAATATAAAAAATAAGTCAAATAAGAAGAATAAAAATAATTAGAAGAATAAGAATAAAAAGAAGAATAATAAGAAATAGAAGAAAAAGAAGAATAAGAATATCAAGAAAAATAAGAAGAATAAGTAGAATAAGAAAAATAAGAAGATTAAAGAGATTATAAATAATAAGAAGAATAAGAAGAATGAAAAGAATTGGAAGAATAAAAAGAATAATAATAAAAATAAGAATAAAAATAATAAGAAGAATAAGAAAAATAAGAAGAATAAAAAGATTTAAAAGAATGAGAAGAATAAGAAAAATAAGAAGAATAATATGAATAAGAATAATAAAAAGTATAAGTATAAGAAGAATCAGAAGAGTAAGAAGATTCAGAAGTATAAGAAGAATAAGAAGACTAAGAAGATTCAGAAGTATAAGAAGAATAAGAAAAGTAAGAAGAATAAGAAGAATAAAAAGAACAAAAAGATTAAAAAGAAATAAAAGAATAAGAATAATAAGGAGATAAAGAAGAATAATAAAAATAACCAGAATATATCGAATTAGAAGAATAAGAAGAATAAAAAGAATATGAATAATAAGAATAAAAATAAGAATAAGAAGAATATGAAATATAAGTATATAAAGAATATTAAGAAGAATTAGAAGAATAAAAAGATTATTAAAAATAAGTAGAATAAAAAGACTAATAATAATAACTACAATAAGAGGAAATGGAACAATAATAAAAAAAATAAGAAGAATAAGAAGAAGAATAATATTATAATAATATGAAGGATAAGAAGAATAAGAATCCTAAGAATAATAAGAAGAATAAGAATCCTAAGAATAATAAGAAGAATAAAAAAATAAGAAGACCATGAAGAATAAGATTAATATGAATAATCAGAAGAGTAAGAAGAATTAGAAGAGTAACAAGAATAATAAGACTTAAAAGAATATGAAGGATAATAGAATAAAAAGAATAAGCATAATAAAAATGAAAATAAAATAAAAAGATTAAGAAGAATTAGAAGAATTAAAAGAATTAGAAGAATAAGAAGAATAAGAAAAATAAGAAAATATAGAAGATTCAGAATAATAAGAATAATAAGAAGAATAAGTGGAATAAAAAGAATAAGAAGAAAAAGAAGAATAATAAGAATAAGATTTATAAAAAAGAATAAGAAGAATAAGAATAATAATAATAATAATTAAAAGAATAACAAGAATAAGAAGAATAAAAAAAATAAAAAGAATTAAAGAATAAGAAGAATAAAAAGAATAAAAATACTTAAAAAATAAGAATATTAAGAAGTTTAAAAAGAATAAGAAGAATTTGAAGAATAAGAAAAATAGTAAGAATAATAAGTCTAACAAGAATAAGATAAGTAAAAAGAATAAGAAGAATAAAAAGATTAAAATGAATAAGAAGAATATGAATAATAAGAAGAATAAGAATAATAAGAAGAATAAAAAGAATAAGAAAAAAATAGTAAAATAAAAAGAATAAGAAGAACTTGAAGAATACATAAAATGAAATGAATTAAAAAAATACAAAAAATAAGAAGAAAAATAAGAATAAGAATTACAAAAAAGAATAAGAAGAATAAGGAGAATGAGAAGAATAATGAGAATAAAAAGAATAAGAAAAATAAGAATAATAAGGAGAATAAGAATAATAAGAAGATTTAAAAGAATAAGAGGAATAAGAATAATAAGAATAATAATTAAGAAGAATAAAAATAATAAGAAAAAATAAGAAGAATAAAGAGAATAAGAAAAATAAGAAGAATAAAAGAATAAAAAGAATAAAAAAATAAGAAGAATTATATGAATAAGAAGAATAAGAAAGGTAAGAAGAATAAGATGAATAAGAAGAATAATACGAGTAAAAATAATAAGAAGAGTAAGAATAATAAGAAGATTAATAATAATAAGAATAAGAATAAGATGAATCAAAATAATAAGAAGAATAAAAGAATTAGAAGAATAAAAGAATTAGAAGAATAAAAAAAATTAGAAGTAAAAAAAGAATAAAAAAAATAAAAAAAATAAAAAGAATAAGAAGGATAAGAAGAATAAAAGAATAATAAGAATAAGAATAATAAGAAAACAAGAAGACAAAGAAGAATAAGAAGAATAAGAAGAATAAAAAGTTTAAGAAGAATAAGAAAGAAGAAAAAGTCTAATAAGAATCAGAATAATAAGAAGAATCAGAACAAAAAATGAATAAGAAGAATTATAAGAATAAAATGAATATGAAAAATAAAACGAATAATAATATTAAAAATAATAAGAAGAATAAGATAAGTGAGAAGAAATAGAAGAATAAAAAGAATAAGAAGAATAAGAAAGAAGAAGAATAAGAAAGAAGAAGAATACTAAAAAGAATCAGAATAATAAGATGAATCAGAAGAATAAAATGAATAAGAAGAATTATAAGAATAAAAAGAATATTAAAAATAAAAAGAATAATAATATTATGAATATTAAGAAGAGTAAGAAAAGTGAGAAGAATAAGAAGAATAAGAAGAACGAGAATAATAAGAAGAAAAATTTGAATAAGAAGAATAAGAAGAATAAAAATAATAAGAGAAATAAGAAGAATAATTATGAAGAATAAGAACAAAAAAATAATAAGAAGAATAAGAAGAACAAAAAGAATAAGAAGAATAATAAGAATAATAAGAATAATAAGAATAATAATAATATTAATTACAAAAAATAATAAGAATAATTAGAAGAATAAGAAGTATAGAAAGATTAAGAAGAATAAGAAGAATATGAAGATTAATAAGAATTAGAACAATAATAAGAATAAGAAAAATAAGAAGAATAAGAAGAATAAGTAGAATAAGAAGAAAAAGAAGAATTAGAAGAATAAGTTGAATAAGAAGAAATAGAAGAATAAAAAGAAAAAGAAGATTAAGAAGAATAAGAAGAGTAAGAAGAATAAGAAGAATAAAAAGAATTAGAAGAATAAAAGAATAAGAAGAATAAAAATATTAAGAATAATAAGAATAAAATGAAAAAAGAAGAAGAATAAGAATATAAGAGGAATAAGAATAAAAATAAGAATAAGAATAATAAGAAATATAAAAAGAATATGAAGGATAAAAAAATAAAAGGAATTAGAAGAATAAGAAGGATATGAATAATAATAATAATAATAATAATAAAATAGAAAAATAAGAAGAATAAGATGAATAAGAAGAATAAGAAGAATAAGAAGAATCAAAAGAATATAATGAATATGAAGATTACGAAGAATAAGAAGATTAAGAAGAGTAAGAAGAATAAAATGAGTAAGAACAAAGTAGAGAGTTTTGAATTTGCTTCTCTCTCAATTCTAGAGAGAGAAAGTGGGTTTCATAGAGAAAAAAACTCCATTGTTGAAGCTTCCAAGCTTAAGTTATAGAAAATTTCTCCAAAATATTTAATAAAAAAAATCTTTTGCTTCGATTATTATAGAAGATGATATGCTTAATCCCGTGTATTAAATGAAATAAGAGGCACCAGTTGTTTGCTTCTCGAAAAAGGATATCGAGAAGCTTACTGCCCCATTCAATCTTACACTTCTAGTTAAATTTTCACTCTGGAGTCCTGAGTTTAAAAAAGTATTAGCATTTTTTAAAGCCTTGATTCTTTGGAAGTCGGTAAGGATATCATGGTTTGATGCTAAACACATTATGATACAAATTAAGGAGTAAGAGGATTTCCTTCGTTTATGATTACATGTGCAGTGAAATATCACGAGATATCCGATGAGGATGTTCAAATGGACACCCAAATTCAACCTTAAGGAAAAATCAGCTCATGCCCTCGTTTGGCTTTCTCTCCCTCTTCTCCCATTTCATCGATTCTATAAGTCCTTATTATTTCATATTGCTAGTTGTGTGGGTAAGCCCTGGATAATGGATGAAGCTATGGGCTACATGACAAGGCCGAGCATGGCAAGGGTGTGTGTGGAGGTGGATGTTTCTGTCTTTATCCCAAATATAGTGTGGGTGGGCAGTAGACACTTAGGTGGGCATCGGCAAGAATTAATTGCTGAAAATCTTCCCCAATACTATATAAACTATAAGAAACTGGATCATTCAATTTCGAATTGCATTGTTAGGTGGGGGGGAAGAGGTATAGGCATAACATAATTAAGGGAGAGGGGTAAAAAATGGGCTAGAAAAAGGCAAGAGGAATGGGAATTTAGTGCAGAAGAGGTGAGGGTAGAGGAGGGGCTGAAAGGCTCAGGCAGTAGAGTAGGGGGGGGGGGGGGGGGGGGAGAAAAGAGTTGGAAGGAGGAAAAGAATATAGAGGGCAAGGAAGAATGGTTCAAGGGAGGGCAGGAACCACCGGAAGGGAGGGAGGCAGTAGAAGATGTAGGTAGTAGGGCTGAAGAGTTGGGGGGAGGGGAGGAAGAATTGGGACAGAGGGAGGCAGTAGGAGATGTGGGCAGTAGGGCAGAAGAGCTGGGGCAGGGAGGAAGATGGAGATAGTGAGGAAGGAAGGAGAAAGATAATAGAAATAAAAAGTGGTTAAATGAGGGGACTAAGAAGATGGAGAGGGCAGAGAGGTTAAAAGCTGGCACATTATGGACAAGCAAAAAGAAATGCAAAGTCTTGAATTGACTTTGACACAAGATGATTCAAGGAGGATGGCTCAAAAAGAATGGGAAGGGTTATCGAATAATAAAGGTTGTGCAATATAGGAATTAAAATTAATGAGTTTCTAGGTAAGTAAATTAAAATTAGTAATTAAAAATGACCAGGCCAAGACAATTGCATATAAAGGTTCAAGAAAAAGGAAAAAAATACTTAAATATCTGTTATGAGTCAAGATGCATAACTAGAGCACAGACTAGACCTAATAATGTATAATAGTCTATACTGGAACATAAGAGGAGTAGGAAATACTTTGTCGATAATATATTAAATTCA